>JPKC01001964.1:0-20554 GCA_000750925.1 Pseudogymnoascus sp. VKM F-4518 (FW-2643) | reverse complement strand
GGGGGATTTGTTCGCGGGGGGGGTGGGGGAGGAGGCTGTGGTGGCGACGGTGTTGGTGATGTTGAAGAAGGAGGTTGATCGCCGAAGGGGGGCGCAGATCGCTATGATTGGTATGTTTTGACTCCCCTTTTTGCAATGCTGTGCCTTCTTACCTGGATAACAGGGGGGCCGTTGCCGTGCCAGGTACTGGCGTTTATGCGTGAAGCGTAGCTAATTGTGTGTGCAGCGAATACGAAGGGTGTTTTGATACCGTTTTACGTGTGTCAGCATATGAGGCAGAAGAACGCGCCGCAGCCTGAGTATTGATCGAGTACCGCTTTCCTTTGTGGTCCGGTTGATGGAGAACTTGTTTAAATATTTTGAGCGATGGTTTGGAGTTACATGGGAACGGATTGCTGAGGGGGGTTACCAATAGATTAGTTTATCACTTTGAATACCGATTTCACTTATGATTCTATGTTTACAGGCGTGTTTGGCTCGAGTGAAGACGCCCTAGTTATCATTTTATATTATAGATTTTCACAAACCCATCGTATTTCCCCATCTAATTTCGCTTCCCAACCAGTTGCTCCATTAACGCATACAGAAACAAGGCCGTCATGGAAATCATGGGGCCTGCTCTGAGCACTGGCACCGACATCCGTACTACCCAACCTGAGAACGATGTACCGGCATTAATGCTAACTTCCCGCCGCGGTTTTAGGACTGAGTTGACATTTTTGAGCTCGGTTTTTACACGGCGAGAGGGTGGAGGTTGTGGCGTGATGATGCGCTGACTTTTTGCGGTGATTTCTTTTGAATCGAGCACAGGGACAGGTCCATCTCGGCGCCTGCGGCCTTTTCTGGGATTCATTGTAGGTTTGTTTTTAAGTTTTTATATTCTTGTCTTGGCTATGCATTCATGAGAATTAATATAATAATCTAGATCGTGGTGTTCGACCCCAGGGTTTGGCGCCCGCCTAATCGGGCAGCACGTGCCTGGCGCCCCTTTCTAGCTGTATAAAGGGTCCCGCGCTCCCCTATAGCTCGACCTCCTCGGGCTCCGTCCACTCGCAACAAGCCCGCTTCGCTCAGTCGCCTTGCAATCCGACTCCCCCAAACCCCACTTTTGAGGCAACGAACCCCGGCCCCAAGCCAGCTTTGCCGCAGCCGAAGGCATCCTCTCTGGGGCCACACCGACATCTCAAGTCTTTACGACAACTCCCCCCTGCCAATTTCGATAGGGGGGGCTTGGGGGCTCTCTCTGCCTTGCGCGTACTTTGCCATGCGGTTCTGATATTTCGAACCCGATTTTGAGAGGGAAAAAAGAAAATAAGAGCGATGTCGTGGGAAAAAAATCATCTAGACAATGACCCCTTTTCGCCATCCTTTGATCCGTGAGTGTGGTGTGGTGTGCAAGACGCCTGTGGAGCCGCGTTTGCTTCTGCGCGACGACCATCTCTGGTGCCGCTGCGGCCTTCTATTTTGTTTGGAGATACAGCCTAGGGGGTTGAGTGTATTAGTGGGGATAGAGAGAGGCAGAATATTCGTTCGTATCACAGCACCAAGTCCATCTCGTCACCATCTAGAACCACATATAAAACGTCAGCACCGATGAACATTCTTCACCGCCGCCTTGGCCTTCACTGCCGCGCCCGCCCATCCAGTCTTAGCAGCCGTCTTCGTGACGCTATAGGCTTATTACTAGCAAGATGGCTTTTTCGGGGCGCTTTACCGTCTTCAGCCCTTGAGCGTGGGGTGAGCGCCTTAGCCTGAGCAGGCGGTTGGGTGGTGGGTTGGGATTTGGTCCGGGGGTACGAGGAGGTAGCTCCGATCAGGCGTAAGTGGATCTCAACGAAGACATTTGTCACGTCCGTTGACTCTCAACAAAAATCCAGATCTCGCAGTTGCCCTCATCCGCACCAATGTCAATAACAACAGGCTCAATCATGCGTGAGCGTAGGTCAGTGTGGTGGATACGCACTTATGTAATTATCTCATCCAGTACGAGTCAACGATCTAATATTGGTCCCTTGCCGTGTCAGTTTGAGTATATATGAGCCTTACCCCTTAATAAATCCCTTTTAAGCAGATGCCTCTTAGCTATGGCAATCTGTCCACTACCATGTCTTACACCTCTTAAGGAACACAAGTGCAAGTCACTGTCCTTCTAATTATCTAGAGACTTCTACCAAGGTTATCTAGCAACTCGTATTGCGATTTTAATGACGAAAGAGCGAGAAATGCTATTGGGAAATAGATAAATATTTATTCTAACTGTGCTTCTGCTTCAAAGATAGCTCAGAATGTTATTGGTAACGTACATCACAAGCGAATGATACAACCAAGCGAATGATACACTCTGACGCGACTACACAATACCAACACGAAACACATAATTCCTCTACCACAAAGGATGCCCCAGAAAAATGATGAAAGAAATATTGTTCTAGCCCTCCAAGCTATGCAAAATAATGCAAAGCTAAGCGCCCGAGCGGCTGGAAAACTCTATTCTGTTGATCACCAGAAGCTCAGTCGCCGTAAGCATGGTATGCAACCACGACGCGATATTCAAGCCAATTTGCGGAAATTGACCGACCTAGAGGAATCAGTCCTTAGTCAGTACATCCTTGACCTAGCTGCAAAAGGATTTCCTCCCCGAGTGTCTATTGTTGAAGATATGGCAAATCGACTTCTTGCATCACGCGACGCGCCACGCGTTGGTATACATTGGACTTCCAACTTCATTAATCGCCACCTAGAGCTCCGGACACGTTTCCAGCGGAAATACGACTACCAGAGAGCTAAGTGCGAAGACCCAGAAGTTATTCGTGGCTGGTTTCAGCTTGTACACAACACAATTACAAAATATGGTATCAATGATGCAGATATCTACAACTTTAACGAGACTGGGTTTATAATAGGTGTTATCTCAACTGCTATGGTTGTAACAAGCTCAGATGGGCGGGTAAAAGCAAAGAAGGTACAGCCTGGCAATCGGGAATGGGCTACAGTAATTCAGGGCGTTAATTCCCAAGGTTGGGCAGTGCCGCCATTCATCATTGTTGCAGGTAAAAACCACCTTGCCTCTTAGTACCAAAACAGCGGATTTCCACCTAACTAGGTAATTGCTGTCTCTGAAAATGGTTGGACTACAAACGAGAGAGGTATAGATTAGATTCAGCATTTCGAGAAGCACATAAAGTCCCGGACTGTTGGTGGTTATCGCTTGTTGGTCCTTGACGGTCATAAGAGCCACTACTCGGACGAGTTTGAGGAGTACTGCAAGGAACACAACATTATAACTCTCTGTATGCCCGCTCATTCTTCTCATCTACTCTAGCCACTTGATGTTGGCTGTTTTAGCCCATTAAAAAAGGCTTATAGTCAGCAAATTGAAAATATAATGCGGGCTCATATTATTCACATTACTAAAGATGACTTCTTTCCTGCCTTCTATGCAGCATTCAACATTGCAATGACAGAAAGCAATATTCAAGGAGGCTTCCGGGGTGCTGGACTTCTCCCATTTGACCCTGAGAGTGTGATCTCTGCACTTGATCTTAAGTTAAAGACACCAACACCTCTAAGCTCCCGCCCGGGTACTGCTCAACCTTGGGTTTCCCAAACACCAAATAACCCAACTGAAGCTATGTCACAGTCTACCTTTATTAAAACTCGGATTTCACGCCATCAAAATAGCTCTCCAACCTCAATCTATGCAGCTGTTGACCAGTTTACAAAGGGTGCATCGCAAATAATGCATCAATTAGCATTGTTAAAGGCAGAGAACCAGAACCTCCGACAGGCAAATGAAGTACTAAGCAAACGCCGGAGGGCAAGAAAAACACGTCTACAACAAGGAGGATCACTTAGTCAACAGGAGGCGCAGGATCTACAGGACGAGAGGGACGTTGTGCAGCAAGTAGAGCAAGAAACAAAGGCAAGTAGCGGTCGGAAGCCAAGGGAAGAAACGCGTGCGCGGCGCTGTGGCAAGTGTAGCGAGACAGGACACAATGCGCGCACTTGTCAGATTATAATAGAGACGTCTGAAGAAGAGGATTCCGAGTAGTTTTAATTGATTCTTAGCGTTGTGGTGGAATTGTCGCAATATTTATTTCATTGGGTTGTCAGAGTGTATCATTCGCTTGGTTGTATCATTCGCTTGTGATGTACGTTACTGTATAGATAGAAGTAGTTCTAAATTGTGGAGAATAGAATAAGCATAATGCAGAAGATCTTAACGACCAGTCGTCGTCGGGGTGAAATAAAAGCCTTTTAAAAGACATTGAATATATAATCGAAACTAAAACCCAACATTGATATTCCATGCCCCAGAGCCTTGACCAACTGAGAACGCAACTTGGCCTACGCAGTCGCCATTTTCATATGGCTTCCCAATAGTTCCAGATCCTGCGCCACTGGTAGTTGTAGTGGGGTAGTACATGGTAACCCCCGCCTTTGGCAGGTCACCGCAGCTGTGTGTCCCTGAATTCCAGGGGTAATATTCGACAAACCCAGCCTGGGACGATTTGATGCCTCCAGCTCCAGCGGGGAGGGTGTATGTACCAATATGAGTCTCCTGGCCCGACGAGGTATCAACAACCTTTCCTGACCATGTTGTGTCTGAGATGTATTCGACGATGACTCGATAAATGTGACTGTAGTCCGCGTCAACATCAACGGCGCAGCTCACGCCAGGTCCGCCATCGGCACCCTGATGGCAGTTAGGGTCGGATGATGTTGAGTCGGCTTGGAAAGTTGAAAAAACAGCATGCAATCTGTTCCGGCCATTGAGGTTTTCCCTTGGCTGTAGGCCAACGTAGCCGATGTCACTAATGCCATTGAAGCTATACTGCTGCGCAAAGTAGTACCCGCTGGCGTGTGGTGCGTAACCCATGTATATTTCGAACGAAAGATCTTTAAGGCCGCCAGAAGGGCTATTGGGGAAAGACCATTCGCTCTGAACCAGGCAAAGGCATGCCTGTGGCACGAGAGCCGCAAGAGCGGTAGCTGTGAGCTTCATCGTTTCTTCTATGCTCGAAAAAGATAAGGCTTGAGGCAGAAGTGTTGGAAGAACCTGATGATGACGATAGGAAAAGAGGTGCAAATTGAAGGCAATTGGTGTCTCTTAATACTCTAGTATTAGCTTCGACGCTGTATCTTAGGTTGCTTTTGAAGTTACAAGAACGTTGCATTCCATTCATCGAATTTACTTAAATGACACGTTAATGCTTGGGGCGTAAATTACAGGATGATCTTTTACATAAAATTTACACCTGCTGGTTCGGCTGACCTGAAAAGGAGACGACTTGGCGAGGTTGATGAACGGGAGTCATGCGGCAAGGGCTTTGCTAGCGTGAAAGGGGGATATGGGGTAGAACTTGGTAGCGGAGGCACAGGGACCAACTGCCGTAATTTAGAGGTTGCAAAGAGGCTCTCTAAGTTGAAACAGCGATTCATGAGACTAGCGCTAATACGTAACGTTTATCTTGCAAAGGAAGCTTGATGCTGAGGTACATTGAACCTGAAAGATAATTTATATACGCATGTCAGTTCTAACTTTGCGTAGACTTGGAACGTTACACGGTGAACATATTAAAGCTTGCCTTTATAGATGCAGCACGCACGCCGATCTCAGTGCTAGGTGCAACGTTCAAGCTCCGCTTTTCGCTGAAAGTGGTAACCTAAATCCCCGCGAAACATCATATTAGCAATAACTAGCACATTGCATCATTTAGCCTAGTAGCGTAGGCGTTAGCCTTGAAGGTGCATTCTTCAACCTGCGTTAGGCAAGTGACATTTGGATTTATAAAAGCCAACAGCATCAGCGCGGTTCTCAATATTTAAGTCGCAGCCTCGCTCCGAAACGACAATCCAAATCTTGTCTCCTTCAAAAGCCTTCCCTCTCCACGTCAAAACTTTCAAAATCTCATATTTTCGCGTGGTTATTGCTATCCGTTTCGACAACGCAGTCATGATGTCTCAGCTACTCCTGGCCACGGCCGCCGGGCTAGTGGTCAACGCCGCTACTGCCCCAGACAATCTTCTACCTCTTCCTCCGATGGGATTCAACAATTGGGCTCGATACACGACCAACATCAACCAATCTATCTTTGTCGACGCAGCCGATGCTATGCTGAGTACCGGCCTACTCAAAGCTGGGTACAACTATGTCAATCTTGACGACGCATGGTCCACTATGCAACGGGCCGACAACGGTTCAATGCTGTGGGATCCGGAGAAGTTCCCGGATGGCCTGCCGTGGTTGACGGCCCACTTAAAGTCCAAGGGCTTCATCCCCGGTATATATACTGACGCAGGAAACCTATCCTGTGGTGGCTACCCTGGCGCTCTAGATCATGAGGAAATCGACCTCAAGGATTTCACAGACTGGGGTTTTGAGTACCTCAAGATGGATGGTTGCAGCCTACCCGACAGCACTGAGGAAACCTACCACGAGGTATATGGCCGATGGAACAAGCTTCTCACTGCGGCAGAACAACCGTTGATATTTTCCGACTCTGCGCCGGCGTACTTCGTTGGACAGGACAACTTGACCGACTGGTATAGCACCATGGCCTGGGCTCAGGAATACGGACAGTTGGCTCGACACTGTGACGATATCGCGAATTATGGTGATGGCAAAGCCTGGGAGAGCATGATGGGTAATTACGGCCAGCATGTCCGCCTAGCTCGATATCAAAAGCCTGGCTATTTCAACGACCCCGACTTCCTTAACGTGGACAATCCGACGTACTCTTTAGACGAGAAAAAAAGCCAGTTCGCCTTGTGGTGCAGCTTCTCCGCACCCTTGTTTTTGAGCACAGACTTAACCGCCATCACTGATGAGGAGGTGGAATTTCTAACTAATGAGGATCTATTAGCAGTTGATCAAGACTCACTGATCCAACAAGCCACGTTGGTTAGTAGGGACGATACATGGGACGTCTTGAGCAAGAATTTAGACAACGGTGACAGGCTACTCACGATTTTGAACAAAGGAGGCGCAGCGGCGGACTTGAAGGTGTCCTGGGAGAGACTCGGACTGTCTGTTGAAGCACTCCGCCAAGCTGTCGACGTAAGAGTGAAGAATCTTTGGACGGGGGAACAAGACAAGGTCCTTGCCAGCTCTGGTGGAATCACCGCACGAAAAGTACCGTCGCACGGTACTGCAGTGTTTCGGGTATCCAACTTTGACGGCCCCGTCATCCCTACCGGCATTATTTTTAACACATTCTCTCTCAATTGCCTCACGGACGACAAGTCTGGAAAGGTTACCTGGACGAACTGCACCGCATCAGACGCGCAAATCTGGAGAGTCCGAGATGACGGCCACATCAACAGTTTATCCCAGCCCAACAATTGCCTCGTAGATGCAAATGGGACTATTTCATCGAGTCACTCCGGTTGTAACACGGATACCTGGCAGTACGAAGTCTCGGGTAACTTGATCAATGCCGGTTCCAACAACTGCCTAACCGAAGCTGAGGATGGAGCCGCTGTAGGTGAACGTTGCGGATATGAGACGAACGAGCAGGTATTAGGCCTCCCTATCGGTGTAACGGTGAACTAAATGTGTGGTGAGACACGACATCTACATCCTAGCCTAGAATTAGATAAACATAATCAACGTCTTTGATGCTGTGAACCGACACCGCAATATTGCATAATACTATAATGTGTTTTAGAGTTGCCATGGGAATTAATAGAATGGTCTATGTTGTAGTTGGTTCGTTCATCCCCCCCCCCCCCCCCCCTCTTATGTGACTAGCGCAAGGACCCTTGCGTCTATATGGATTACCCCACATTATAGCCCCCACGGTCGCGTATCCCAACAGCTACCCTAGAATGCAGCAAAGCCACAACCGAAAGGATGGAGGGAATTTCTACGCTGCTTTCATCTTTCTAAGAAGCTTTATTGTGGAGGAGCGGCGAGTGTGTATGCCACTTGTTCCATGAGGTTTGTTGCTGATTTCGGCTGCAGGGAAATTCGAAAACTAGTTGCCCCTTCTAGAACACGACGCAACAAATTCACCACTGTCAACCCGCCCGCTCCCCTCCCGCCATGGTGCCAAATCCACACCCTCCACCCAAGCCCAAGAGAGCCCCGACCCAACTCAAACCCCTCGTTGAAGCCACGCTCCGACAAGCGCGCCGTCTCACCCGCCGCCGCAGCCCCACACCGCCACCTCCAGCAACTCCACGCCCCTCTACCGCCACATCGCTCCCCTGTTCCCCCACCCCTTCTCTATTCCTCACTTTCCTGCCCCCCGAAATAAGGGCGCGAATCTTCCACTTTGTCTTTGCGGGCCGCGAGCTGCGAGTCTATGTACCATTTATCAAGTACTACAGCCGATACGACGCTCACGAGCTACGGTATTATGAGCTTGATACGACTGACACGGGCACGGGGAAGTGGTATGCCGGCTGGCGGGGGACGGTAGGAAACCAATGCCTGAAGTTTATGCAAGAACCTAAAGTGAAGGGGAAGTTGCTCGCGCTAGCGCTATGTTGTCGGCAGGTGTATGATTCCCCCCACAGCTTTTTATTTGTAAAGGTAGGAGGATAACTAATTTCAGACAGTTACACGGAGTCTATCCGGTTCCTATTCGCTTCAGTGGGCTATACGGTGTTTGAGGCACCGGCACTGACGCGGTTCGTGCTCTATAATCGTGCGGATTGCATGCGCTGGATGCGGGTGATGCGAGTCGAGTACAAGGTTTCGATGCCAGTTTTTGTGGACGGGTTTGTTATTCCTCCTGTTTTGCGCAAGCCGGGAGACATTGTAGATTGGGATGAAACATGTCAGTGCCTGGGCAAGATGACTGGGCTCAGGTTACTGCATGTTACAATCTATACATCCGATGAACTGGAGGAGCGGTACTGGACGAGCGATATGATGTGGTGGATGCTAGTTGCGCTCAAGGTGGTGAGGGCGGATGAGTTCAGGGTGTCGATCCGGAAGCCGTTTATTAAGTTTAGGGAGATGGTGGGGCAGGCGCCATTTGAGGTGTGCGAAGTGTATGAGGATTATTAAGACGGGGGAAGGGGAATGGATAGAGTCGGAGAGCATTTCTCGGGACGTATCTGGGACATTCATAACGTGAGAAGACGAGAAGCTGAGCGCCGTCTTGTAGCGGCGATTTCGTATCTTACGGATTTACAGCATCTTATAATCGATATTAGCGGTCAAAATGACAATTAAAGTTTGGAGATATACTCAGATACTCATATTCTCAGAGGAGCGTCGGGGTAAGTTCGGGTCGCTCCATAAATAGTCGGATCCGCCTGGTGGGGGTTTCTTTCCCATTACCCCGCATTCTCCTGGTGTACAGCGTAAGTTCCACACCACCACATCACGTCTCCTAGCTAATGGTGATCGCTCTTCGGCGTAACTGCTGACGAGCAGCTCTTTATAGGCCCACAATATCTCAGTTGGTACTACGAGTCAGGCTCGGTATAATTGCCTTCGACGGCGTGTATCTTATATAAAGCCATCCCATCGACCTCTCTCCGTATCCCAAGCCCATAAACCGCCACACCAAAGCTATAAAATACTCTGAGAAAGGCTTATACAAGAAAGACAGCACTAATACCTACCAAACTCCCCCACAATGTCGGCCCAGCCACAAATCACCGCCGTCACCTTCGAAAACACCCACTCACTCCTCGCCATCGGCCACGCCAAACCCCGTCTCTCCTGGCGCTTCGCCGCCGGCTCCCCCTCCGTCCGAGACTGGAATCAGAGCGCATACGAGCTCGAAATATGCCGAGGGCAAGGTGAAAGAGCTGCAGAGTCCTATGCAGTCGAGAGCGGGGAGTCTGTGCTAGTGCCTTGGCCGGGCGCAGCGCTGCAATCACGCGAGGTGGTACAGGTGAGGGTTCGGGCGTTTGGAGGCGAGAGCAAGGATGGGACGGAGTGGTCGGCATGGGTTACGGGTGAGACGGGACTACTGAATCAGAGCGACTGGACGGCGAAACTTATTACTAATCCGGATGTGGATGAGGGACCGTTGTGGCCTGTGTTATTCAGGAAAGTGTTTTCGCTGGGGAGTGACAAGGGGAAGGTTGTCAAGGCGCGGCTGTATACTACTGCTTGTGGTGTGTATGAGGCACATATCAATGGGAAGAGAATAGGGAATGAGGCGATGGCGCCAGGGTGGACAAGTTACAACCATAGGCTCCATTATCAAGTGTTTGATGTGTCGGAGAGTCTGAAATCAGGGGAAGACAATATCATCGGTGTTGAAGTGGGTGAGGGGTGGTATGCAGGGCGCCTGGGTTTTCATGAGGGCCAGCGCTTCATTTATGGCCGAGAACTAGCGTCGCTCGTACAGCTTGAGGTTGAGTTTGCCGATTCAGAGGAGCGCTTTACGTTGATCTCGAACGAGTCGTGGGTGTGTGGAAAGAGTCCAAGACTGCGAAGTGAGATTTATGACGGTGAACTTTACGATATGAGAGAGGAGCAAGAGGGGTGGAATGAAAGCCTGACTACCCCTGATGGCGCCGCCTGGGTAGGAGTCAAGGTTCTCCCTCCTCTCTCTACAAGACTTTTGGCTCCAGACGCGCCGCCTGTTACCGTGACAGAAGAGGTCAGCCCAGTCCAGATTATCAAGACAAAGTCCGGGAAAACAGTCATCGATTTTGGGCAGAACCTCGTGGGGAAACTTCGTGTCAACTCCATCCGACTTCCTGCCGGTCAGAAGATCACATTTACACATGTCGAGGTGCTCGAGAATGGCGAAATCAGCACCCGACCGCTTCGAGGAGCAGTTTGCGTCGATACTGTTGTCTTTTCTGACAAGGAGCTCCGTGACTGGTCCCCGAAATTCACATTTCACGGTTTTCAGTACGTGCAGGTTGATGGGTGGCCAGCAACTGCGGATGCTGAACTCCCTTCCAAGTCTGACTTTACTGCGCTTGTCATGCATACAAACATGGAACGGACAGGCTGGTTTAATTGTTCTGACACCCTCGTTAATAAGCTCCATGAGAATGTTGTTTGGGGTATGCGTGGTAACTTTTTGTCGATCCCGACGGATTGCCCTCAACGGGATGAGCGTTTGGGCTGGACGGGCGATATCCAGGTATTCTGTCCTTCGGCAAACTTTCTATACAATACTGCTGGTATGTTGAGCAATTGGCTTGAGGATCTTTCGGAAGAGCAGCTTAAGGACGAGGAAAATATGATTCCTGGTATCGTTGTTCCGAATATCCTCCGTGATATATGGCCGAAAGGGGGGCAAGCTGTGTGGCATGATGTGGCTGTCTTGACGCCCTGGGATTTATATAACTCCTTTGGCGACATAGAGATACTACGCAGACAGTACGAAAGTATGAGAGGTTGGGTAGACAAAGGAATTACCCGCGGCCCAGATGGTCTTTGGGACCCATTAACCAGGCAGCTCGGCGACTGGCTCGACCCCGCAGCCCCTCCCGCTGAGCCATCCATGGGCCGCACCGACGGCGTATTAGTCGCAGACGCCTATCTCGTCCGCGTCACATCAACACTTGCACAAATCAGCGCCATCCTCAACCACACCGAAGATGTAGAACGCTACGCCGCCGATGCAGTAAAGCTCAAGGCTGTCTTTCAGAGCAAATACATCACCCCCCTCGGTCTCCTCGTGGGCGACACCCAAACCGCCCTCTCCATTGCTCTCGCGTTCAATCTCCACGAACAACCCTCACAGGCCGCAGTAGCTGCAGAGCGCCTCTCCCGCCTCGTCCGCACCTCCCGCTTCCGCATCTCCACCGGCTTTGCCGGCACCCCACTCGTCACACACGCACTGACGCTCTCGGGGCAGAGCCAACTCGCCTACCGCATGCTGCTGGAGAAGAAGTGTCCCTCGTGGCTGTATCCCGTCACCATGGGTGCAACGACTTTTTGGGAGCGCTGGGACAGCATGCTCCCCGACGGTTCCATCAATCCCGGGTCTATGACGAGCTTCAACCACTACGCGCTAGGTTCTGTTATAAACTGGCTTCACACTACTGTTGGTGGGATTAGCCCCTTGGCGCCGGGATGGAAGGAGATCATGGTCAGGCCTGTGCCGGGGGGGACGCTGACGTCTGCCGAGGTCAGGTATGAGAGCCCTTATGGACGTATCGAGTGCAGTTGGACGTTGGAGGGGACGAAGTTCGCGATGAAACTTGAGGTCCCGCCGAATTCAACGGCAGTGGTTATTCTACCTGATCAGGTGCATGGAGCAGAGGGGGAGGGTCCGGGGCAGGTTGTTGGTTCGGGGAAACACGAGTTCTCGTGTGTGTTTGAGATGGGACCTTGGCCGGAGGAGATTTTTGATCCGTATAGGGCGGATTAGGGGGCTGCTGTACTTACGGTGGCTAATTATTATTGGTTGGGGGTTGGTACCCATGCGGCCCAAAATCCTTAATATGACTGAGCTGAAGTGGTCTATCAAAGTCCTATATTTTCTATATAAATGTAGTATAGCAAATATTCTCATACGAACAACACATCGCTTATTCAGTAAGGGTTTATTTGCTGGTTAATATTTTACCTAACTGGATATTGTATCTCTTCGACTACTTGACGCAAGCTGGGTGGCGTCTACATAGTGGCGTCTACATAGTCAAACCGATTACTCTTTCTTTTCTTCAAAAACAACGGTCTTCAATCAACCAGCTCTAATATGAAGCAGTCTGATGCACTTCAGCCATGTGATCTGCCGGCTTTAAGGGCGCTCCATAGACAGTGCGAGTTTTGCTACGGACATTTCTGCACAAAACATTAGTAGATGAGAGACAGAACCTCCAGCTTTTCGTTGATATCGATATCCGTCTTCGGAATTAGAAGTAACCTAATGTGTTTGTTAGCGATCGCAACTTGGAAACACATTTGGTGAGGTCAGAATAATATAAAGACAAGACTCTGCAAAAGTTATAGTAGACAGAGTGTCACGATTAATGCAGTAATGAATCAATTAGTACTATACTCTACAAGTTAAACTCTATGTTTCTAGAGGACCCTCAACTTATATTTATGTCCCCTCACTAGAGTCGTATAAACGTTCTCATAACAATTCATAAATGATTATTATTTAAATAGAGTAAATGATATTTAGATGATGATGATTTTACTAAATCCCATCTTCATGTAGTGCCTTTAGATCTATGCCTCCAGTCACGCTCTCTACCTTCAAGTACGGCGTAAAATTAAGGTCTTCCTGGCCCTCTGCTGCCTTTACATCCTTCTTCGTCCACCCATTGCCAAGCCACGCAAACCTGTTGCCCTGCTCGTTCCGGTAGGTGTAGTCAAAGTCTTCCCATCTCGGATCGCGCCTTGCAAGCACCGCATGGGTGCCACTACCAGGCCAAATCCCATGGATGCGGCCTCCGGCAATCCCGCCGTTGTACCACGAGCTGCAGGTCTCGCTCATCACGGTGCGAGGGAAGAAGGATTCGCAGTATGCCCTGAAATCATTGGTAGCTTGAGCGCTCGGCGTGATTGTGCGGATTCCTTGCGTGGACACTTTGCGTAGAATCTTCGCGGCATATGTTACCTGCGTCTCGATGGCATGAGGGATCGTACCGCCGAGGCCTGTGGAGTTCGGGCCGAGGATTTGAAGGAAATTTGGGAATTGAGGCGCCCCAATGCCGAGATAGGTATCGGGGAAGCCAGGTTGGTGTTCAGGGCCTTGGCCGGGCCGCCAAGCGGTTTGAAGGTTTACGCCGTTGGCAACGATTGGGAAGTGCGGCGCAAATGTGGTGTCTGCTCCTGTGGAACAGACGATGGCGTCGTAGTCGTGGGTTGTGCCATCTTGAAGCGAAATGCCGGTTTTGGTAAAATGTGAGATTGGTGTGGATATGTGGCCGACGTTCGGTTGTGTGATTGCTTCCAGGTAGCCAGGACCAGGAGTCAACCTGCGGCAATTGGGCGAGAAGTCTGGCGTGAGCTTTTCGAGCAGGTCTGTACGGTCACCAAGGCGATTGGACATCAACTTGGTAAACGCCTCCTTAGACTTAGCATTAGTTGCGCCACCCTTTATAATTGTACTGAAGCGTGAGAATGATGCTTCTTCTAACTTCTTGCGGTGCTTGAGGTAGGCCTCTGGGTCTTGGGGTGGCGGTGTTCGTCCCGGCCCTCGATGCAGTTCCTCACCGGTAAACGACCCTGCTATCCACGTCTTGCTGCGAGCGTAATGATCGAGATGCGAGGCTACTTTTTGGAGTTGGGGTACAATTTGGAGGCCAGAGGCGCCGTTGCCAATGACAGCAATTCGCTTGCCTGCTGGCTCATATGCTGGATCCCATAGGGAGGTATGTACTAGGTGGCCCTCATATTCGTCTCTGCCCGGGTAATCGGGAAGGCGAGGATCACTGAAATGGCCGGTTGCGGTAATGAGAAAATCGGCCTCTTCGACCGTTTCTAGGCCATTGGTGACAATTTGTAGGACCCATTTTGATTTCTCATCCGACCAGTCGGCGCGTGTGACCGACGTGCCATATCGAATATACTTCTCAGTGTCGTATTTTTGAGCCACCTTCTTCCAGTAGGCCTGGATTTCAGCGCCGGGCGAATAATTTTCGCTCCAGTTAGTTTCCGGGGCGAAAGTGCTCTGATACACGTCTGACGGGATATCACATTTGACGCCTGGATATACGTTGGTGTGCCAGGTTCCGCCCTACAAAATATTAGCTTTAGATTTCAGAGTGGGTGTAAATTGGGACGAACCAGATCTGCGTGTCTCTCAAGAATCACGAGGTCAATATCTGGGACCTTACGAGGCAACAGTATCCCAGCATTGACCCCCGCGATACCAGCTCCCACGACGACTACCTTGAGGCGGGGGACCTCGTCGATCGGGTGCTCCTCTATAACCAGCGGCGGGAAGAGAGTCCTCAGCGGCAGTCTATTGGCCACCGACGGTTCTGGAG
Source organism: Pseudogymnoascus sp. VKM F-4518 (FW-2643) (assembly GCA_000750925.1). Lineage (NCBI taxonomy): Eukaryota > Fungi > Ascomycota > Leotiomycetes > Thelebolales > Thelebolaceae > Pseudogymnoascus > Pseudogymnoascus sp. VKM F-4518 (FW-2643). The sequence continues at coordinate 5,674 of JPKC01001964.1, read as the reverse complement.
CAGCCTTCGCAGGCTTAGAATCGAGTGTTAAGATACTGTCAACCTGGGCGGACAGGACAGCTTGGTCAGTGGCAATCGCATGGGGAGCCATGGTAAAAGATATGGTATAGTTCAAATGGAGACAGATCAGAGAGGACGCAGGCTACCTTATGGAAGGCAGGACGGGCCAACACGTCGGCGGTGATAGAGGTAAGTAAATAGCAACGAAAATGAGTGGGGTCGATAAGAAATGGGAGGGGTAGGAGGGGTAAGTGAGTGATGGGGGGACACTAGGTGGGGAGGGGAGGGGGGAAGGAGGAGAGAGGGTGGAAAGCACGCTATTATTTGGGGTGATCACGAAATGCTGTTGTGTGCATCTAGAATTTGACAAGGAAAGACTGCACCGTAGAGCGTGACTAAATTGTGCTAGCTGTTAGCAAGTGATGTGGCGTGCAGCAACACCGCGCCTGTACGACGCGTTTCACAGGTTGGGTCATGATTAGTCATCCAATTCTCATAAACCTACCTCGGGATGGGTTTCAACCCCTCCATTTTCACTGTTCAACATAAAACCGCACAAGTATATTATTATACTATTATCAATATCACGGATTCTTGTTTCATCCGTCTTATCTGACCTCGTATCGATGTTGGCGCCAGCAATGCGGAACAATCGCGGAACACGGCGATGTCGTGATCGGATGCTGGTATCACGAGTGTGCTACCAAAGCTGCCTCCTTGTCTAGTGGGGAACCATCCCAATGCCACGCCGTCTCTCGGCATATACATGCAGAACTATGCATAGATATGGGCGAGATGATAGCTTCAAACGTTTTTCACACTGCCGCACTGCATGCACTGCATGGCCAAAGCTTCGGGGTTTGCTATGGCTAGCGCCTAGAACATATATCGAGCCTGGTCACAATTTTTACTTTCTGCTTTTCTGCTTTTCTTCTTTTCTGCTTATTACATCTAGTTCCATAGGCACAGTTTTAGCTGGATCTTGCAAAGCCGTCTCACAATGTCAGAGAAGTCCACTGAGTCCGTGGCCGTTGATGCCGAGAAATCCCCTGCGTCTGTGGCCGTAGATGCCGAGATAACTACTCGGGAGCTGGCCCCTGGCGCGGACCGTTCTCACCCAGGTTCGCACCCCAAACCACGTTCCTCGTTGCAAAATTAATATGTTCTAGTCAAGTGGTACCGCTCGACCTTCTATAACGCCCTCATACTAGGCATCTGCAACTTTCTCGCCCCAGGAATATGGGGAGCTATGAACTCTCTCGGCGCAGGTGGCCAGCAAGAGCCATACTTGGTCAACGTCGCAAATGCTTTGACCTTTTGTTTGATGGTCCTTTCCTGCTTTTTCTCGTCCGTAGTAGTGCGCGTCATTGGCATCAAATGGACGTTGATAGTCGGCACAATGGGCTACGCCCCCTACGCTGCTGGTCTGTACACCAACAATCGTTATGGCAACGAGTGGTTCGTCATCCTCGGCGCTGCCCTGTGCGGATTGTCTGCAGGTATTTTCTGGATGGCCGAAGCTGCCATCGCCCTCTCCTACCCTGAGCCCTACAACCAGGGCAAGTTCCTCGGATTCTGGCTATCATTCCGTCTTGGTGGTCAAGTCCTCGGCGGCGCCATCAACCTAGGATTGAATGCCAACAACAACAAGGCAGGCAAGGTCTCCTACAATGTTTACCTCGCCTTCATTGCCCTGCAGGCCTTAGGACCCTTTGCGGGCCTGTTGCTTAATAAGCCCTCAAAGGTTCAGCGCCGCGACGGCATCCCCGTCAACCTTGCAATCACCAATTCGATCTGGGACGAGATCAAAGCCACGGTCTCCCTCTTCTTCAGCCGTAACTTCCTCCTCATTGTTCCGCTGATTGCTCAGGGGGTCTACACTGAAGCTGTGATGTTCACCTTCCAATCCCTCTGGTTCAGTGTGCGTGCCCGTGCCCTGGGATCGTTCCTGTCGGGGGTCGTCGCCATCATCTCTGGCAACCTTCTGGGCGCTTTCCTAGACCATAACAAGCTCTCTCTGGTCACTCGCGCACGAGGTGCTTTTGTAGTCATCCTCGGACTTCAGGGCGCGTGGTGGATCTGGGCTACAGTCCTCGTAACCGACTTCCATCGTTCGAATCCCACCTTTGACTGGGTTGACCCGGGATTCGGAAAAGGGTTCGCACTGTTCCTTTTCTGGGTCGCAGGCTTTCAATTGAACTACATGTATCTCTACTTCGTAGTCGGCAATCTCGCGTCTACCGAAGCGGAAGTTGTGCGGATTGCTGGTTTACTTCGAGGAACCGAATCAGCCGCTCAAGCCGTTAGCGTAAGTCCACCCATTATGACACCCGTTGTGCTTTCGTGGCACCTGCTGATGAGAACCTAGTACGGCCTCAACTCCATCCCTATCATGGGTTCTATAGGTAGCGTCTACCTCAACTTCGGGCTCTGGGCCATCGCTATTGTACCGGCCTGGCTTGTGATCAAAGAAATCGGCGTGACGATCGTGGATAAGAAACTTCAGCGGGAGATAGGGGAGGTAGGGCTCGCGAACCGACTGGATGCAGAGAGGAAGGACGAGAAGTCGTCGTTGTGAAATGGCATGATTGCGAGTTTAGTGAGTTCTAGATAGATGATGTTTTGCGAGAGCAGAGGGAGAGGTTCGAAGTCGAGTTAGATATATGATACCTTGTTTGTAGCTTCAAGTATGGATAGAGTTGATAGACAGAATTCATGGATATCACTGCCACAGCATAGACTTTGCCAAGCACCAGCGCGCCACACCACCCCCTGTCTCTAAAACAAGCGCTAAAACGGACCCCGCACGACCCCGCAGGTCGGCGACGTTTTCTCTCCAAGCTCCGACTGTCTTGGCAGCCACACGGAAGGCGGCATGTGAGAGTGGGGTGGGGATCACAGCATCACTAGCCAAAATCACAACATCGAAGCTTCGGGATACGCAATACAGGAATAATGTCAAAAGCAAAGCCCGAGCATGATAGGCCCCATCGGCCTGCCGTAGTCGAAGGAGGGGCAGATCCGATAATGATAAGGCGAGAAAGGTAGTTTAGCAAGAGCGGAAACGGTGCAAGCGGAAAGGCGCGCGTTGCTCTCTCTTTCTTTCATTTCCATTTTTATTTACATTTCCATCTTCACCATCTTCTTGGTTTTCTTCGTCTTCTTCTCCTTCTTTATAGTCAAGTTGTTGGCTTCCTTGTTTCTATCAGCTCTCAATCGCAGCTTCACATACCTCATTGAAGACGGCGACAGAGGTGATACAATCAAGTAAATCACCACCGGTTCCTTCTGTTTAACCCCACCATCAGCGACTATGTCTTCTCCTCCACGCAAGCAATGGATTCTCAACGCTTTTGCCATGCAATCGCCCTCACATCTTAACCCAGGTCTCTGGAAAGCGACGGGTGACAACGGCCCGCGCTATACTGACCTCTCGGCCTGGATTGCTCTCGCCCAGAAGCTGGAAGCCGCCAAGTTCCACGCTATATTCTTTGCTGACGTCCTCGGGGGCTACGATGTCTACCGCGGTCCTGCAAACCTCACACCTACAATTCCCGCAGGGGCCCAATTCCCAATCAACGACCCTCTCTACTCCATCCCTGCCATGGCCGCAGCGACCAAAACCCTAGGCTTTGGAGTCACCTCCTCGACTACCTACGAAGCTCCGTACTCTCTAGCACGCAAGTTCTCCACGGTAGACCACCTCACCAACGGTCGCGTTGCCTGGAACATTGTGACCTCCTACCTGGACTCAGCGGCACGCAACTTCCCAGGCAACTCCCAGGTCCAGGTCCCACACGACACGCGCTATGCAATTGCCCACGAGTACCTCGATGTATGTTATAAGCTATGGGAGGGCTCCTGGCGCGATGACGCAACAGATGCGCGATACAAGCTCGCAGGGAGCTATGCCGACCCTGCCGGCGTCCGGCAAATAGAGCATGTCGGCACCCACTTCAAAGTCCCTGGGCCGCATATCTGCGAGCCCTCACCACAGCGGACGCCGTTCCTTTTCCAAGCTGGTACGAGCGGCGCGGGTCGCACCTTTGCCGCCCAACATGCCGAAGCGGTGTTTTTGAATGGACACGCTCCACATCTTGTGCGGCCATCTGTCGATAGTATCCGCGCGCAGGCCGAGACTCTAGGCCGCGAGCGGGACTCAATCAAGATTGTGGCAGGCCTCTTGGTCATTGTGGATGAGACGGATGAGAAGGCTCACGCAAAATATAAGGCGCTTCTTAGCCATGGAGATAGAGAGGGGGCTCTGGCGCTGTTCGGCGGTTGGTCTGGTATCGACCTGTCAACGTATAGTGACGATGAAGACTTTCGTTTTGTGGAAAGTAAGGCTGTTCAAAGTATGGTGAACCATTGGGCGCAGACAGTACCGGGCTTGGGAGACGTGCCGTGGACGAAATCCCGGATTTCGGAATTCCTGCTGGTGGGAGGGAATGGGGTAAAGGTCATTGGGAGCGCGACGACGGTTGCGGACGAGCTGGAGAGATGGGTAACTGAGGCGGACGTGGATGGATTTAACTTAAGTTATGCGACAAACCCAGGTACATTTGACGACATTATTAAGTATCTGTTGCCCGAACTGCGCAAGCGGGGGGTATTTTGGGAGGATTATAAAATACCGGGAGGAACGTTGAGAGAGACTTATACTGGAAAGGAAGGGCAAAAGAGATTGCCCGAAAGTCACCAAGGAGCAAAGTTTGTGTGGAGGGAAGGGGAGGAGCTGCCAAAATATATTAAAGAGCAACACGAGAGAGAGAACGGAGAGACGAATGGAAAGACTAGTACGAAGAGGAAGGTTGACGAGGCAGACGGACGAGGGCTAGATAGGGAGAATGGTGTGAAACGAGTGGATAGGTAAATATAATCATATAACGCCTACGGATGAAATAATACATTCAAGAATCCCAATGAAATTCAACCTCATCTTACCGCGAAAATACAAAATGTAACTAGCCAGTTTTAGTCGATGTGCTCCTTATTCACAACCTCGAGTGTCTCCGGGTTATGCGCAACGTCGTGACCATGCTGGTCTTTAAACAGAACCTACACATTTATTTAGCACAATCCACTCTTTCCCAGCGGACTCAATCACAATACCTTTGGAGGGTGTTTCACGTGGTCCCTCTTTGCCTCTTCCTCATTCACGTCTATTTTATAAGCCTGCATAGGTTTTAGTGTGGCCATACAATGAGCTATGGAAAGCTGGGGGACGCTAACCTCGCCCTCGCGCTTGCCGCCGCGAATTTTGGTGAAGACGGTGTCGCCCTCCTCAATAGGGGTTCCTGTCCTGTCTTCTACTTTGCCTGACATGGTGAGTGTGAGTTTAAGAATTATTTTATTATTGAATGTTTTTTGAAGGATAGGTGCGAAACGCAGGTTGTCATTAAAGCTCAGTTCTATGACGCCACGCTCCATTACGTCAACCACCTATCATGACGTGTATGGCGTTGAGAACTAACCTCACTTCTCCCAAGAAATATTATTGTAAGAGTATGAAAAGGGTAGGAAGAAGATATAAGCTTATGAATACTTCATTTTTAGTTATAATTCTCCTCGATTATGCAACTGTGTTCTATATAAATGGAATATATGATATAAAAAAATATAACGTATTTCACGTACGAGTGGGCCACACGGACGAGTGGGCCACCAAAACACC
>JPKC01001963.1:0-32467 GCA_000750925.1 Pseudogymnoascus sp. VKM F-4518 (FW-2643) | reverse complement strand
GTAGGGAGGCAGACCCATTGTACGCGCCAGCATCATCTCTCTCACAGCCCTCCCACACATCAGAATTCTCACATCGGCACTCTTCAATATTCTTTGCCAGACCAAGTCTATACGCTGCAATCAATTCTAAACCCAAAAAGGGGGTAACCAGTGCGATCTATATCCGCTCGCAAACCCTGGCTGGATGTGTCGTGCATCCATGCGTAACGCCTGAACCCCTCGCAAAACGCCATATCACTGTCTAGTAAGCCCCAAATGCCGCTGCCTCCCTCACAAGCATTGTATGTTCAACCATCCTCTATCCCCAGCATGCGCTCCACCCCATCTCATGCCGCCCGCCCCCTTCCCCTCTCGCTCCTCCTTCTCCACCCCTTCCACCATGCGATTCAAAAAACTCAAATACGCCTGCCACCCAATAGCCACCACTCCGCCAAAAATATTCCTAAAATCGGGCGGCAGGAACGTAAAACTGAAAGCCGTCACAAGAGGCCAGAGTTTACAGCTGTTCACGAAGCTGGTCGGCACGGTCCGCTTGACATGCTCGACGATGGCCTGGAAGCCGGAGGCGGTAAAGGGGTTGTGCGAGGAGAGGGCGGCTTGCATGCCGAAGAAGTAGGTGTTGAAGATGGGGGTGAAGGCGATTTGGTTGACTACCACCTTTGTGAGGAGGGAGAGGAAAGGGGAGGCGTAGTTGAAGGAGTTTCCGAGGTAGACGAACCTATTTCTCTCGTATTAGCCCAGTCCAGTCCGGTTCCCAAATCCCAGTTCCCCCCAGTCTCCCCCGCTTTCACCCGAAGAAAATCCCCCAGCAAAGGACACAAACAAACTCACCAAGTATAACACGGAATCGCCGCCCCCGCCCCAATAATCAGAGCCCTCCCAGCCCTTTCCGCCTCATAATCTCCGCCGCGTATCCGCTGTGCGCTCAGGTCGCCGAGGAAATACACAATCACCGTGCTCACGAACTGGGTCGTCCACGGGCGTGCGCGCTGCGCCCGGCTGAAGAGGGAGAGTGCTGTTGTGAGGGGTCCCAGGCGCTGCCACAGGGGAAGGGGGGGTATAGAGCCTGCGATCGGGATCGTTTCACTCGGGGAGGGTATCGTGGTGGTGCGTGGTGGGGGCGTCTTGGGGGTGTTCGTAGTGGTGGTGCGCTTTGGTGCGGGATGCTGTCGCAGGAGGGGCGGAGGGCGGCGCAGAGGGGCTGCGGCGCGCAGGCCGGCCTTGAGAATTAATCCAGGCATTTAAAGGGGTGTTATGAAGGTGGACGCATGGTCGTGAAGGTTTGCAACGCGGATGGGTGAGTCAAGTTTGCGATGCGGCTGAAGAGGAGTAAAACCGAGACTTAATTATAGTGGCAAAGGCGCGATGCGGCGCGGCTTATCGTGCTTATCGGTAAGCCGAGATGGGGGAGCTCTTGGCAGGGGATTGCGTCTTCAGCCGCCGTCCCGCTTTCGTGGGGGGATCGTGGGGAAGGGTTTATTAACATGTTTTAGATTCAGATGGGATGATGGAACGGAATGAATGTTGGCTTTAAAACTGAATGATAATAATCGATCTATCTTTATGCACGCTTGTACTATATCTCTACAGCCAACTTTCGACAGGAGAATGCCCGTTCCCATGTACACCATCCCTCAATGCCTGGTCCTCGAATCTGCACCGGCACCACGTCTTCCATCCATCCCACTGTATATATCCACAATGGGCCTCGTTGAGCCTCTTCCCTCCCTTGATGATTTCAATGCCCATACCTCCAGTATCCCGTCTAAATATCCCTTCTTTTCCTTCCCTCAATCCCATCCATCTCAATCTAATCAAACGCCTTGTTCATAAACTGATGCGCCAACTCTACGCCCAAAAATGTTGCTGCATTCGCTGGCACGGCCCTGCAAATCGCCGGTGCAAATCCAGGGAAGAAAGCCTTAACTCCACCCGCGCGGTACAGTCCCTTCACAACACCCGAAACCGTTGGGTTGCCCTCCATAGTCTGTAGCCTCGACTTCACTGTGTCGACCGGGAACACTGGGATCCACATAGCAACACCAGCCGCCGCACCTGCCGTCGTAATGGCAGTCAAACTCAGCTGCCCAGAGGGCTTGCCGGTGTGGATATCCACCGGGGTAAGGCTGCGCTTGATGTACTCGTACGCCGCGAAGTACGCAGCGCTACCAGGCCCGTCACGAGCCAGCGTGGCGGCAGAGCCACGGAACACGCTGCGCACACCTCCCTCCTTGTACAGCTGGCGCACGACGTCGACGCCGCCGCTGTACTTTGGCTTCTCGCCTGGCGCGAGGACCTTCTGGCCCTGGACCTGGAGGAGGACCTTGACGCGCTCGAAGGGCGCGGTGATGGCGGTCATGGGGATGGCGCTGAAGAATCCGGCGGCGGAGACTTGGGCGATGGAGAGCTGGTTGTCGTGCACGGTGGAGAACTTCTTGACGAGGTTCTTGCCTACGTCGTAACCCCAGAAGGAGACAGCGACTGTGCGGTAATTAGTATCGCGCGGTTTACTTGCGTTTTCCCCGGCCGCCGTCAATTGGCTCGGAGAGTGAATGGGAGAGAAACTTACACATGGGCGTAACCCCCACCAGCGGGGCACTCACACCGGCGTACAAGCCCTTCGCCAACCCATCTCTCGCAATACTCTTGGTCACCACATCGATGGCGCCCTTGTATACACCAGCCTCAGCAGTCTGCAGTCTGACCTTGGCGAGATCGAATGGGTGTCCCACGACGACGGCGCAGAGCCCACCGAAACCACCAGCGGCGAACGAACGCAGCCCCGCGAACGACTTCGCGGCCACGGCCTGGACGTCTTCCTTGAGCTCGGCCTTGGTCTCTGGGATGTGTGGGATGGCAATGGGGAGCCTCTCGAGGGCCTCGTTGGCCTTGGGGATGGGGTTGGGCGCCATTGTTTGCTGTGATCTCTCTGCGCGAGAGTTGTCGGGTGAAAGGATGGAGAGAGGAGATAGAGATACAAGCGCGTAGAGTAGATTGGAGGAGCTTCAGAGACGGGGAGGGGAGAATGATGAAGAGGGGAAGAGGAAGCAAGCACGACGACGAAGGGGAAATCGACTTTTTCGCACGACCAGAGCTAAATTTAATTCGGTGGATGACGATTTGCAGCGCGGCTTCGGTGAAGCTTGTGCGAGTGGAACACCAACCCCGTTGTGCCGAGGCAAACTGGACGACTCGGTCCCCGGGTGGCGGCCTCCGGGTCGGTGTCGTGGGGTATCATGGGCCCAACAACGGCGGGGCATGATTGGTCGGTGTGGACGTCGTCAGAAGGTACCAGGTACATCTAATCCGTTTGTCCATATTATCACGCATACAGGCTGACGAGAGCATCACACTTTTGTTCACAGCCAACGAGGGATTTATTTAATATATTTCTTTAACGTGCTGACAATTGTATAATCCTTCTTGTACGTGATATCGTTAACTAAACCTCCCAAATGCCCACAATGCCCACCGTAACTCCGAGAATAATGCTATAATGTGTACTTGTACAGTAGGAGGAGCTTTCCATCCTACCAGAATAAATACAAGAAAGTAGGTTTCACTCCGTCTAGAAGCGCCCTGTCGAGCTTGCGGGCGTGCGCGTGTTATCGCCGCCACACCAGCACTTTGCGTCTCCTTCCCGCTCGACCTGAACAACCACATCCATCCCATGACCAGATAGGTATGTTCGTGTGCGTTCGCGGACGTCGTCAAGCTGGGACCCGCGCGTCGCGATAACGTGCATAGCGCCCAGGATCGGCTCGCCCTCCACGAGATCAGGGCTATCTGCCATCCAGAATCTGGGCACCGAGTAGCTAGCCACGCCTCGGAGGTCGCTGACGCCAGACAGCGTCTCGCGGAGCTTATATTCGGTATCCGCCGGGATAGTCAGCAGAAGACGCTTGGCGCAGCTACTGACCAGAGGGAGGGAAGACAGGAAGATGAGAATTGCGATGAGGCAGGAGGCAAGGGGGTCCCATCCAGGCCAGCCGAGAAAGTAGATTAGCACAGTTGAGACAATAACAGCAGCACTGCCCATGGTGTCTGCGAGTACATGGAGGAAGATACCACGCATGTTCTCGTTGTCGTGGGAGTGACCGTGAGAGTGGCCATGGGAGTGGTCATGTGAGTGGCCGTGGGAATGGCCGTGGCTGTGCTTTGTAGGCGAATCTGGAGCGCCAGATATCAGAGGGATATCGGAGTCAGAATCATGGCCATGGCCTTTATGGTCGTGTTTCTCCTCGCCGTGGCTGTGACCTCCGTGCGAATGGTCATGGCCATGATGATGATGGCCAAAGCAAGCCATTCCTACCAAGTTAACAGCGAGGCCCATAGAGCTCACTATGAAAAGCTCCGTTAGCCGCTTCGTCTCATGTCCCTCCGCAAGGCGCTCAATTGCCTCAATTATAATCTCAACACTGATAAGCCTGGACAGAAGTTAGTGTAGTTCAGGGGCCTCGTGCATATTCCAACATACATGAGAAACACGCCATTTCCGAACCCAGACAAGCTCTCAATCTTCCCAAATCCGTACGGGAAGCGTTGGCTCGCTGGCCATTTACTCGAGACCGCAGCGAACAAGCCGAGGGCAAGTGCGATGCAGTCGAAGAGCATATGAATGCTGTCGCTGAGCAGTCCTAGGGAGTCTGTTACGAATCCGTAGAAGGCCTGAACCATCATAAATGCAAAGTTGAGACTGCAAGTATATTAGTAAACGCGCGCCATATCATGCATACGAGAGATCTTACTTCATGAAGTAGAAAATGCGCCGCGAGTCTTTTTCGAGCAGTATAGACTGCAGGAGCGGGAAATTCAGAGTACGTTTTAGCATAAACGTTGTGAATCTCGACCGCGGCTCCACTGCCTTTGGGTGGTGCCCTTGACAGACATGGTCATCATGGGAATGATCGCCATGGGAATGGGAATGGCCGTGGTGGGCATGGCCATTATGTGGGTGATCGTCGGCAGGCTGGCTGAAGTCGACGCCAGTGAACTCTGAGTACAGAGGCGTTGTAGGTTGATCGCTTGGGTATGGGCCGTCCTCACCCTCGTATCCTAGAGTCTTATCGTCCCCAGACAGTGACGGTGGGTCCTCGCTCACTGGAGATACAGTATGGCGATCAACGTCAAGGTTTAGATGGCTGGGAAGGTGCGCCGACTGCGTGCGCGAGTGCATATTCCCGGTCAATGGTGTCTTCGGGGTGTATGCGAGCCTGGATCCTGCTGGAGCCAGCTTGCTGGGCGACGAGGAGCGATTGTATGAGTTCGAATGGCTGTGGGTGTGGCCGCCATGGGAGTGCTGCCGGTAGTGGGTATGGGGTGCGTGAGGCAGAGGAGAAACGGGAAGCGCGTATGTCGAAGCCATAGAAGCCGCTCAAGGAGTCTCGCGTGAAAGTAACCAAGGTATTGTTGCTGTCGTTGCCGCAGTTGTTGTTGACGTCGTCGTCGTCGCAAGCGTCACCCGCCTGGTCTTGGCCGTCTGAACTCGGCTTGACCGCAACGGCTTTCGAGAACCCTCTTGACTGATCCTAGTCGATTCTATTTCGTATAATTGTTGGGGAGGCGATAAAGACGGTGTGGATGGTACGATGTAGAAGCCAGATCAAGATGAAATATCCTGAAGAATCCGGCGGTGAGCTGCTTTCTGGTCTGAAGGTCAAGACAACCCAAGAGGGACAGTTTGTTATTGCTCCATGGGGGTAATGGGGTTGTGGTGAACCCCTGTTCCAATTTACGATGAAAGTCCGCCGAAGGGATAGTGTAGGATGGCAGCTGATTGGGTAACCCTATCTCTGACTTCATTGCCTGCAGGGGTCACTACGGCCGCCATCCAACCAGATCACTATTTGGCCTGAGGGCCATTCGAGGGGGAAGGCGGTAGGCAGTGGCAGAATGATGCCGTACCACTTTGGACCTCAGCCTTGCTGGCCATACCAATCCCCCTTGGGAGGCACAGATAGGGATTCACGGTCAAGCGCATTGTGCTTCCAATATTCCATGCATACGGAATTTCATATCGCAATCTACGCCAGGACTGACAGCATGAATTGTTGCTGATACACTACCGCCATGCTCCAACTACTCTTGACCGTTGTCCTGGTGGCATCAACGGCGCTGACGACGCTTCTACTATGCTTGCCCTCGCAGTACAAGCGTGGTTCACCGCGGACAGCCGCTGATAAGCCTGTCGATGCATCAAAGCTCGAACCCGAGATCTCCGTCCAAGTGCTGGTTCTCGGAGATATTGGGAGAAGCCCTCGGATGCAATACCATGCTATGAGCATAGCGAAACATGGCGGGCGGGTGGATGTTATTGGATACCAAGGCATGTTTCATCCGAACTCTCCCAGGTTACACTTTTAACATCTTCTAGAATCTGCTCTACATCCCGGCCTTGTCGACAACCCCCTTATCACAATCGTCCCTCTTGCGCCTCCTCCGTCCATTCTATCATTAGCCCAAAAAAGCGGCGTCCCATTCATCATAATCGGGCCTCTCAAAGTATTATGGCAGATCTGGACACTCTTTCACGTACTAGGCTACAAGGCAAGGCCCTCCCGATGGCTTCTCGTCCAAAATCCGCCATCCATCCCAACGCTTGCCATCTCCCTCATCATCTGCTTCCTCCGCAATACCCACCTCATAATCGATTGGCATAACTACGGCTGGACCATCCTCTCCGGCACACGCGGCCCGTCCCATCCCCTCGTCAAGATCTCAAAGCACTACGAGGAAGTACTTGGTCGCTATGCCTCGACTGCGAATTTCACAGTCACTGACGCTATGGCGCGACAGCTCAGAAATCCACCATACAGCATCCGCTCACAGATCTTTACCCTGCACGACAGGCCCGCAGAAATCTTCCAACCCATTACCGACACTAAAGAGCGCCAGACCTTCCTATCAAATCTCCCAGACACAGCTCTAGAAGCCGAAAACATCATATCCGGCAAGACCAAGCTCCTAGTGAGCAGCACATCCTGGACCCCCGACGAGGACTTCTCTCTCCTCCTCTCAGCCCTAGAAGCATATTCCACGCGCCGCTCTCAGACCGCGTCATTACCCCCCATCCTCGCGATCATCACCGGGAAGGGCCCCCAGAAAGAGCTTTACCTCCGCCGTATCGACAAGTTAAAAGCGGACGGCAAACTTGAGGGGGTAACAATACTTAGTGCCTGGCTCACCACGGGTGATTATGCGAAGTTACTGGCCTGTGCGGATCTGGGCGTGTGCCTACACATGTCTAGTAGCGGCGTTGATCTGCCGATGAAGGTGGTGGATATGTTCGGTGCCGGGCTGCCAGTGGTGGGATATAGTGGGTATGAGAGCTGGGGCGAGCTTGTGAGGGAGGGGGAGAATGGGAGGGGGTTTGAGACGAGTGAGCGGTTGGGGGAGTTGTTGGTGGAATTACTTGGGAAGGGTGGAGAGAAGGATTTGGGGACCCTGAGAGAGGGTGCTAGAAGGGAGGGGAGTAGGAGGTGGGATCAAGAGTGGGATGGGACGGCGGGGAAGGTGTTGGGGTTAATAAGCTCTGGTAATGGGAAGCCGGGATGTTGTTAGAATCAAAGATAGTTTGAAGTCGTACGGTTCCTGTGACGGACACGAACCACGCATCCTTAAAACCACCACGCTGACGAGGCAAATCGGCTTTAAGAATGAAATGGGATATCATAATAACTACTATGCCATAAAGCATCGCTATGCACACTATATATATACCTCTTCCACCTTCCCCCCATCCCTCTCAACTTGATTCTCTCCACCATCAATCCTCCCCCAAACTCTCTCTAACACACTTCCGCGTCCTCCTCCTAAACTCCCTCCCCCCCGTCTTCTGCTCCTCCCTCCACAACACCGCCGCCTCCACATTCGCCGGACTCTCATCATTCGGCGAGTGCAGCAGCGAGATGACTGAGATCAATATCGTCTCCGGCGACTGCACCGGCGACCACCGCTCCGACGCGCTCTCGTACCCGTACTTGTCATCCTCGGGGGGGTGCAGGATCGAGATGCATACCGCGCCGGAGGGGTAGACGTTGGGGTGGAAGGGGATGGGCGTCAGGAAGGTCATGGTCGGTGGCATTAGGGGGTAGGATTGGGGGAAGGAGAGGTTGGCGCGGAAGTTGGCGCCTGGGAGCCGTTAGCTGGTGGTGCGAGGGCGCGGGGGGGTGGGCTGAGGGGGGGTTGTGAGCTTACCGCCGTAGTATTTGCAGTCATCCGATATCATGAGCATCACCTCCCACTCAAAGACGTTGCTGTCGTTCACAAGACCGCACGAAATACCGGGAAGGTTCTTGTCGCTTTGCATCTCCTTTAGCTGACGGGCGAGCAGACCTGCAGCTCCTGATTTGGGTGGTGGTGGAGCCATTGTGGGTGGGGAAGCTGCGAGGGGTGTGAGTCGATTGTCGTGTGCCACGGTGGGGGGTTTATGGCAGCTTGGCGGGGGGTTATAAGCTTACATTTTGCTGGCTCTTGTGGCCGGAAACACGCAGGAGTGACAACGAGAGCTTTTTGTAGAGACTAGAGGTCTGAGTGGCGTAGTGCGGAGCTGGGGGCTTGGATGGGAGTGTTGATGCGAAGATGTAATGGTGCATTTGGCGGGGTCTCAGTGCTTGGTTGTGACCGGGTGGTCCGGGCGCTACAGCTCGGGTAGATGATCTGATAAGATATGAAGTATAAATGTGGGCTTGGCGGATGTGGATTATCATACTTTATCTGAACTTCAGATATTCAGTCCGTGTTTGCTATTGTCTATGTTGTGTTGAGTACGGTATAGTAGCTATGGCGTGGCCATATTTTCATTTTGTATTCTGATGGCTGACACTGTCTGGCTTTGTACACGTTCGTTTGCTTTATTCTAACTATTGAATCCGCTTTTAATTTCACTGTTCGCATTCCCTTCAATCTCTTGAGTAAAGTTGCTCTACAAAAGGCCGTCATACTATTACCATTGTCTCAAGTAATTAAGAACTTCCATGCCATTCACATAAAATGTTCAAAGAAGACCCCAAAGAGTCAGTCGACGGGGCAGTCACCCAAGAGGCAGTCAACCAGGAGCCTGTCAACCAAGAACCAGTCGATCAAGAGCCAGTCGATCAAGGGCCAATCGATCAAGAAACGCTCGACCAAGATGCAGCAGTCCAAAAAGCAGTCGATGAAGCCAGCGACCTCACCAAAGACAACCCCGACGTATTTCCCGTGTTCGTCGAGTTTCTCTGCCGTGGCACCGTGAACTCAGTCACCCTCTTCACCAGCGACGACGCCAGCCGCCGCACCACAGCCGGCATCTTCAACGCCATCGTCTTCGCCGCCAAACATGGCCTATCTGAGTTCCAAGATCGCCTGATGACTGCCCAGATACTCACCGATGAGCCTCTCTCGATCCCGGTCTGGGCAGAGCACTATGCAAAGGTCGAAAGGGGTAATATCTTCCGCGACTATGTCGCTCAGGTCATTGCTTATGAGCTTGGTGTCATCTGGGGCCCTGACAAAGAGGTTGATAGAGACGAGGTCGCCAAGATGCTCGCTGGAGACGGAGGCACGCAGCTAACCGGAGGCATGCATCTCAATGGAGACATCCTACCCAACGGACACGCGCTTCCCAATGGACATACGCTTGCCAATGGACACACGCTTCCTAATGGACATACGCTTCCAAATGGACATGCGCTTACCAATGGACATCCGTTTACCAATGGAGACACGCAAACCAACGGACACACACACCCCACCAGCGACGCGCAGCTCCTAGACGACGTCCTCGACTACATGAAGCCAATCCCCGGCTCCACGCCCACTCATCCAAACATAGCACCAGTGTGCTTCTATCATCTGCATCCATCCGGCGCTGACTGTCCCGATATGTCCTACCCCATGTCTGCGTGGATTATGGATTGACAAAATCCTCTGAGGTTTCGTCAGGCTTGGTGTGTTGTCTAGCGCACATAACTTGCCATTTCTATTGTTGTTCGTGTCGAGGAACGAGAGTTTCCAATTGGGAATATGTATGATAGCGCGGAATGACTGACGAAAGACATGAGACAGTGCGGAGTGGAAGGGTATCGGAAATTCACGCAAGGATTGTATTCAAATCACGCTTCAGAATACAGCATTTTCGACACGAACACACGATAGTTTAATACCGGCTTCACGCGGTGGTCGACCAGTCACTATGAGCTGCTACAAGAAGAGACATCACACGACAGCCACGACTTGAGAACACAAAGTACAGGAACGGCATACTTCAGAGACGAAAAACTGCTGGCATTGCAAAGGCTATAAGATAAGCGTTGTTTTAGAAGTACACGAGTAAATGAAAATTATCAATGATCTCTCCTCTTCGTGTTGACCTACTAACGAACTGGCGTTATTCCATCCCCGAAACGGCAAAAAAGACCACAGACCTGCGGATCCCACACAATCTTTCCCAAACCAACCCACAAATGAAACGCTCGGCGTATGAGTCGTAGTCAGTCTAGTAGTGCCTTAACAGGCCTATCAATTCCCTTAATCTCTGATCTAAGCTCACTTAAACCATCATCATGTACTGCGCAATGACCTCTGGGAACTTTGGCCCCAAGAACATAACGAGCTGCACGTACACGACCGCGGAGAACAGAATCATGATGCTCGTCTGGATAGCGATACCCTTAAGGTAAGCCTTATAGACGCGCACGCGCGCGTTCCAGTCCACGCTCTTCCACGCCTCCTTGATCGACAGCGCCTCGCGGTGCACCGACACAATCGTCTCCACGTTCTCGGAGAGCAGGCTGGCGTGAATGCGGGCCATGACGGTGTCCAAGGGGACAACGACGAGGATGACCCAGGCGAAAAAGACGACGGCCACAGCGAAGATCTTCACCAGGCACGCCTGGGGGTCGGTGATAGTCTCGCCGCTAGCCTGGCGATCCATGCTCTCGACGAGGCCGAGCGCGTTGGCGAAGAGGAATGGGACGCCGATGGCGAGCTCCCCAGAGAGGGCAACCAAGGCGGTGATGGGTGCGACGGACTTGAAGGTCTTGATGGATGGGAGGCGGCGGAACCAAGGGAGGGGCGATGGGGCCGAAACAATGACGTGCGTCCATGCCATGCGGATAGTGGAGAGGACAATCATGGTGAGAACGTCGCCGAGGCCGAAGGGGAGGAGGGAGAAGACGATGCTGAACTGGCTGCAGAGGAAGGCGTACACGGCGAACATGCTGAGGCCGCGGTAGCGACCGAAGAAGCCGCCGGTTTCGCGGAGGTGCTGGAGGGTTGTGCGGATGCTCGACGTGATAGGGGTCTGTTGGACGAGGGTGATCTCGCATTGTTCGAGGAGAGGCTCCTTGTCCATGCTATCTTCCTTCTCTTCGGTGGTCGTGGACTCGATCAGGAGGGCGGTGGGGGTCTCGACCATGGCGAGGGTGGGGATGAGGTGGCCGTAGGTGTATCCAGCCTGGAGACGTCAGTTGGGCCGATGAGCGGGGTAGGGAAAGAAAGGACTTACCATCACAATGGTGAAAAAGAAGATGATGGAGGTGAAGGCCAAGGTGGCGATGGCGAGAGGGGTGAGGAGGCTCTCGTCGCCATGCTTTCGGTGGCCGCCTTCTACTGGTGAGTAGACGACTTCCATGCCTCTGCGGACGATGTGGCTCGTGACGGTATTCATGATAGCCATGGCGACGTCAGTCGCGATAGACGCGGTTGTAAAGGTCGTTTGGTGTCGAAAAGTTACTGTTGAAGTTGAAGCTGAGAGAAGGAAAGAAACGAACGAATGTGTGAGGAAGGAAGGATGGCGATAGAGGTCGTCGGCGGTGGGGACGAGTGACGACTGCTGTGTGGTAAGCGGGACTGCGGCGCAGCACCCTGGCGCCTGGAATCCCAAGACTTTCGGGATTTCGGAACCAATCAACAACGTATTATTTCGCTCCTTCAAAACACAACTCGTACATTCCCCTTTATGGAGGTTTATGTGTTATCATTACTGCTGCACTTTTTCTATTATCGTGTAACGCCACTATTATACGAGGGGACCATGAGAATTTTGTCCTTAAATTCTATTTTTAATCCACTATTGATTTATGTGGCGATATGTTGATTCTTGATTCTTGGTTCTTATATCGGGTAGGTCACGTGGCCCCAATTTCCGAAGTTCCCGGTTGTTTGACAGACTAAAAATAAGAATATTGAAATAAATTCTCAAGGCTATTAGCTTTTTTTAAGAAGCTAATATATCAGATCTTCTTATTTGGCTCTATAGTATCGCATATTTCCCGTCCCATATCTCCGAAAATAACCGAAAAGTCCTCCCTTCTGTTGCGTCAAACCATAATTCATTAAACGCCGTTTCCCTTCCTCTTCACCTTTCCAACATGCTCAATACATCGCTCAATCCATCTTGAATCCCACAATCTTCTGTGCCACCTTCAACGGCGGCGCCAACAGCAAAGCACAAATCACGCAGATCGCTACAGTGAACCACTGGATGATCTGCAACAGCCAGTGCGCCCCGGGCAGGAAGAACTTGACAAAGTCCTCTGGCTCGTAGTAGTCCTCCTGGGCGCTGATGTAGAAGCGGTCGTCGTCCTCCTTGACGAGGCGCAGGACGGTGATTAGAGGGACCTTGGCGGAGTAGAAAGGGATGATGAAGAGCGAGAAGGTTTGTGCCATTGAGACGTAGAGACGCTGCGATTTTTGGTCGAGAACTGTAGTCTGTTAGCATCTGTCCATCTCCTCCCGCATCTACTCCACTGGCCCTTCCCCTTGATCCCCCTCTTTTTCCCTGAGTCGAAAGGGGCAGCCATGGCACTCTCAAAAGGTTAACGTACCAACACTCTCAATATCCACCTCAATCCTCGGGCTCAACACCTTATACCACCGGTAAACACACCCAATCACCCACCTCGAGTTCACCGCGCCCAGCAGCGGCACATTCACATCCCCAAAGCTCGGTACGCGGCAAATTGTATGCCGAAAGGAGGCGTCGTGCGTGAAGTTCGCATCGAGGGCGGCGAGCTGCTGCGCGGGTGTGCCGGAGCAGAGCGTGCGGATCACCTGAGGGGTTTCTTTGACTGCGGGGTGGTGTTAGCTGGGAGATAATTGTATGTGAGGGCAAATTAAATAAGGTAAATGTAAATGTAGAATGGGGGTGAAGCAGCGTGGATTTGCAGGTCTAAAGCTGGAGCTTGCTGAGCTCTGCGACGCTGGTGGTGGTGTGGTTGTGTTACGGTATGGTATGAGAAGCTTACCTGGATGCTCCATCTCGACTCAATGGCACAAAGCTCTGTACTTTTTAATAAAACGAATGGCTAACTTATCAATTGACTACAGGATAACAATTAAAAGAGAGTGCTCTCTCAAATTCCTGTTCCTGGGGACCTAGGGCTTTCTATTTCTGTTTTCCAATCCGTAGGGGTCCATCCCAGCTGGTTTTCTCAGGACGTATGACATCACTCCTCACATGTGATTGTCCAATCGATACTATCACGTTTCCCACCCCTCTCCACTCCCCAAGGCCTAGACCATCTGGGCATCAAACCACAACGGGATCTTCAATCTTTTTAAACTTCAGTCTTCATTATCAGGTATCGCTATCGCGTGAGGAGAGTCTGTATGACAAGTATATCTGCGCCTGCAAGGTAAGTATACCAGCCGCCGCCACCCCCCCGGTCCTATCCAATACCCACCCAGCCACCACCGCTCTAACCCCCCCCTTGCCAAAATCCATCTCTTCCTGCGAAAACAAAAAAACGCGTGGGTATACATCAGGTCATCTCATCTATGCATGCTATTTACCAGCCCCATCCCCCATCCTACTTCTGCCCCGAGAAGAACCATGACGTGCGTTTATTCCCCCCTCCCGCGCCCTCATTCTGCAACCCCTGCACCGCCGGGATGGTCGTCTCACCTCCCCCACCCCTCAACGGCTTCGCGACGCGGCCGCCCGCTCCGGAGAAGCTAAATCCGCCCTGCGCGGCGGCAGCGCCGCCTAGGCCGCGCGTGCTCCCGGTCTTCGCCGCTTCGAGCCGCTCCTTGACGGCCGTGAGCTGTGCTTCGAATCTACGCGGGTCAATTAGCCGGGACGTCCGTCGCCGCTGCACAAAAAGGAGTGTATACCGGTGGTTCGCCGCCGTCAGCTTTTCCTGCGAGTCCTGCAGCAGGCTCTCCAGGCTCTGGATGCGCTCGTTGCGCGCGATGAGCTTGCGCTCCGCGATGGCGACTTCTTTCTTCAGGCTGCTGTTCTGCTCAACTAGCTGGCGCTGCACGTGGGTGAGTTGCTCGAGGTTGCGCTCGAGGAATGCCATCTTCTTCTGCTGCGCGCGGTTGTTCGACGAGCGCAGCACGTTGTTGTACTGCTCGCGGGTCTCGTCGAGGGAGATCTCCAGCTCGACGACGCGCTCGCATCGGTTCTGGAGATCGCGCATGAGGCTCTTCTTCATGACGTCGAATTCGGCGATCTGCTGCTGTACACTCTTGCCATTCGGCGTCCCAGGGGCCTGTGCGCCATTGGCTGCGGTACCAGATTTGAGTTTCTGTTGCAGATCTTCAGCCAATGCCTTTAGCCTTGTGTTCTCCGCCGTCTTCTCTGCGATGTCCTCCTTGATGCCTTCTACCATATCTTGCTGTATGTCCTTCTTGTCGGCGTAAGCCTTCTCGAGTCTACCCTTAATTTCTTCCGTGTCGGCCTCGGTCAAGTTACGCTCTAGAAGTTCTTCGTAGTCTCTCTCCATAGCCTCTAGACGCGCCTCCAACTCTTCACGCCTCCTTGAGCCGCTCTCGTTAGTTGGCGCAGCATATATCGAAAGTTCTGCTTGTCGTACGATGCCCTGTGTCTCAACAAGTCTGGTTTTGATTTCCGCAAGTGCATCAGGTGGAACGGCCTCACCGAGCGAGCTCAGCTCGTGAAGAGCATCTATTTGCTCGATTGCTTTCTGGATCGTCCTCTCGTTATCGCTGAAGACTTCGCCGCCGAGGTCGAAGCCGGCCATCATCGTGGCCATCTTCTCGGCCTTCTTCTTCTCCTTTTCATCTATAACGGCGCTTGTCTCGCGAGCACTAATCTTGACGTCTAATAATTGCTGCTTAACTTCGTCTAGTTCCGTCGTGAGCTCCAGGTTAGCCTCCTTGAAGCTGTCCATGGTGATTTGAGCCTCCTTATTCTCGAAATTTAATCGCTCTAACTGCATCCTGAAGTCATTCACCTCACCAGTCAGCTTCTCATTATCTCTACCGGTCTTTCCAGAGTGTTCTTTAATGTACGACAGCTCCTCTTTGGCGTCTTTGAGGCTCTTCTCAGCAGCCGCTATTTGCGACTCCTTCTCGGCAAGTTGGTCTTGCAGCTCGTTCTCTCGCCGTAAGAATTCATCCCTTTCATCTTTCTCGATGGGGATGGAGGGGGTACTAGAACGGTCTGTGGCGGGTGTATCTGCTCGACTATCTGATCGACTTTCTGGCTGCAGCCGCGATGGTGTTGACGGCCTAGGTGTAGCGCGAGCATCTGCCTTTGCCCCTTGAACGGCACCAGCAGATATCGCTGGTGCCCATTTCTCCTTCGGTACACTTTCGCCACTGCGCCATTGCTGGACTTCACCCTCCAAATTCTGGACGTAGCTCTCGAACGTCGTGACTTGAGCTTGGGCTTTCTTGAGGAGCATCTTGAGTTCGCCGGGGCTGAGCTCTGCATTGATCTTGGCCTTGTTCTTGATTGCCTTCGCTCGCATTCCGAACCGCATCGTGCTAAGAGTTTCGGCGTCATTGTAACTGCTAGGTGAGGCATTGATGATGAGGGTCGTCCTACTATTACCTCCCAATGATTCTTGAAGAATTCTCGTGAGTTTCGAGTCACGGTATGGAATATGTGACGATTTGCCGTCCGTCAAAGAGTTGATAACCATGCCAAGGGCACTCAAACTCTTGTTAATCTTCTTGGCTTCCTCTAGCGTCTGACCGCTGGCGCCTGTCTTGCCGACCTTTTCACTACCAGCTAAATCGACCAAGAAGAGCTGACCGCTCTTCGCAGAGCCGGTCTCGACGTTCTTCTGCGTAATCGTAATGACAAATATGGAATGCGATCGTGACGATTCCTGGTTCATATTTGTGGCAGCCACCGCTCGGGAATTACCACCTTTCCTCATGACTTCGTAGACCTCTTGTACACTGGAGACGTAGATCTCCAATAACCCCTTGACGTAAACTCCCCTATTCTTCTCTTCGTGGATGGGCAGATTATCATTCTGCGGGACCAACAAATCTCGGATCCTCTCCATATAGATTTCCATGTAACTCACCCGTACTGTATATTCGATATTGCTTGGGCTGGCCACGATACTTGCGAAGATCTGTTCGACAATACGTGGAATCACACCTCGCCCCTCTTCATCCTCCATGTCCGTTCCCATCATGGTATACGACTTTCCAGCGCCAGTCTGGCCATAAGCAAAGACCGTTCCATTGTAACCGTTAAGAATATCGTCTACTGTAGGCCTGATAGAGAAGTCGAAGATATCGGATTGCCTCGAGGCCATATCAAAGACACGATCGAAGGTGAACGAGCCGGTAGCTTCTAGCGACTATCCGCCATATCAACACCGCCGATATCCAAGCCGAAACATTTTGGAAATGGGCAACTTACATCCAGCTTACACGTATCATCCGAGTCAAACGACACGATGGGCTCACCCCCCGACTCAATCTCCCTCCGGTTCTGCGGCCGAAACCGCAGAACGACCTTGATACTATTCGTTGACCTGTTCACACCCGTCAGCCACCGCCGCCGCCCGCGCGCGGAATCCCAAAAATATCACTTACGCCATGACTGCTAGTTGCTACGCAAACGGCTCATATGTACAAGGTCGCCCTGGGAGCCACGTTGCGCGGTTGCGTTGCCGACGATGACGATAAGGAGGTGGATGTTGACTTGCAGGTGTCGCGACAAAGTTGCTCCTCGCGTCTATTGCCCCATGCACCCTGGCGGCGGAGCTATCAGGGAAGCGAGAGTGGCCTTCATGCAGCCATGCAAGCTAGACTTCCATAGCAAATTCTGGAATGGAAAGTTGTGTTTCGCTCGGTATTGTAGTGTAACTAATGTGCGATATGCTGTAGCAAGGTCGATATTTAATGCGAGACGTGTTTGTTTTGGGTATAGGGATGGCCGTGACACCGAATTCGCTTTCGTGTCACTCTTGCCCAATCTGGCAGGTTGTCTTGGCATTATATTATGGCGCTGGCAAATGGATAGAAGAATGTAAATCTGTCTTAAAACAAGATCACAGCAAAACATCCAGAAGAATCTTGAACTCCTGTGGCTGCTTTGACTGTCTAAGATGTATAAATTACTTTGCAAGCCCACGCGAGATTCTACGCAGATTGAAGTCACATATAGGTCTTCGGTTTGAAACGATCGCTAATATTCCATATAATTATAATATACCTAGTGGTAAGATGCAGACGGTCAATATTATGGGCCATTTATACTGATATTGAACAGTTTTGTCCTTCGCCCCTAGTTTAAGGCACAGGATTTTAGTCTATGGCTATAAACACCACCGCAAATTCCGGGCTGATTCCATCATCATATATATTCACTGGACCAAAGTCCAAATCACAAATGAATGAGCTTAACGCTCCCAGAGACACCAGAAAAAGGACACTGCAATATCATCAAATGTGCATTATCGCCATAAACCCCCCAAACTAAACGTTCAGACCATGTTATTGTGAAATAACTCTAGAAAAGGAACCGCTCGCAAAGGTATGTCTTTATTCCCAAACGTGCGCCATAACCGGAGATCATGTCTCGAAATGCAGCTTTCCGTGTACGCCACCGCCGAATGCCATTCATACACCAGTTCTCGTCGCTAATCCTCCCAGCTCTTCTCAACAGTCTCCCGCACGCGCTTGGTGTATTCCCTCCGGTTGTCTTTGTAGAGGTTCGAGGCCTCGACGTTTGCGGGCGAGCCGGTATTCGGGTCGTTGAGTAGACTGGGGTTGTGTAAGCATGTTGCCTCCTTTATAACGTCGGGGTTACCCTACCTTTGAATGCTGGTAAGCACAGCGGCAACATCGTATGTAGGACTCCACCTGTTCTGGAGGATATCCAGACACAGCTCCCCCGTCGCATACACGTTCGGATGGAACATCTGGCTGATGAACTTGACCAGCGGGGGTTTGTTGGGGTATTGCTCCTCGAACTGCATGACGAGTCTGAAGGTGCCGTCCTCGAACGGTGTGTCGGCCGGGCCTATAATGACGGCGTTCCTATTTCCGCATCAGTGCCCCGTTCCATGTATTCCACAGGTTCCTCTGGGGGGACATACCATTGCATAACATTGTCGGCGACAGGCGACGCAGATACACCAGCTGGGGGGTCTGTTTGCATACGCTGGGGCGGGGGAGGCAAGTTAGTCCGTGCTCACACGACGAACCTCATCGAGGGCCTGCTTACCTTGAAGTCGCGCATTAAACGACGGCGAGCAGCTGTAGACATTTCTGTGCTTCGTTTACAATTATCGCTGGAAGCAGGATAATTGTTGTGTTGTTGTCGTTCAGAGAGTGGTAAGCGCTGGGAGTTGAGGTTTCTGTTTGTTGGTGGGGTTGATGGCAAATGTATGGGGGAGGGAGTTGCTGGGGTGTAGATGGATGGATGAGTAAAGTGAGTGATGGTGTAGGGAGGCGACACTGACAGAGGCTTCGTCAGGTGAGTACCACAGTAGATGAAAAGAGGTTGGCGGGTTGGCGGGACGCCATTCAAATACTTCTGGCTTGTACCAAGAAAGCACGGGATCTATACTCGACGTCAATTTATATCTGACAGGAAGAAGAGACAATGCATTTATCAAGATAATTATACTTATAATTCTATATGCTATGGGCAAAACGGAAAATAAAATAAAATAAAACCCCATTTTGCCTGCTCTGTTACACGTCGCACGACTTGAGAGTCAAGAGGTGTTAAGAGGGATCATTATATTTCCCATAGCCAACATGGATGTTCCTTAAGAGAGGGTCCAGTCACGTGGTGATTAGGATGTTGATTAGGGAGTTGGGGGGAATTGGGGGAGTTGGGGCGAGCTTATTCCGCCCCGCCCCGCTCCTCGCTTTAGTGCTTTGTATCGGTACTTGTAAAATATATGTTTTTGCACTACAGGGTAGATTTTATTTGTACAGATACTTTTGGACCCGATTGCCGAGGGACGGTTGACCCGACGTAATCCGCTTTCGACATGTGTACCGTAGGTGCCGCCACCAGTATATGAAGGAATTGGAGAAGTTGCTGATCAGATTCAATTCACTCCTGCAAGCCGGGATAGTTGAATCTCTACCCCTCTTTCTCCTCTCCTTTCTCTACCCCTCATCCTTTAATATATATATTCCCGGGAAGAGTACTTCTCATATCTCTCGTCATGTCGCTACGAATGGCCATGTCTTCTCTACAGGCTTCGAGGCAGGCTTCAAGCCAGCGCGTTGCACAGGTGTCGAGGCACTTCAGCACCAGCGGAGCAGCAAGAAAAGAGATCCAAGATGCATACATTATCAGTGCTTCGAGGACACCAACAGCAAAGGTGAGCCTATATCCTTCCCTCCTTCAAGCTCTCATCGACTACATCAACCTTCCCTTGTCTTTCACATGCTAACATCACCAGTTCAATGGCTCCTTCCTCACAGTCCCTGCACCTAAGCTCGGAGCTGTAGCGATCAAGTCCGCCCTCGAGAAGTCCAGAGTCCCCGTCTCGAAAATCACCGATGTCTACATGGGCAACGTCCTCCAAGCCGGCGTCGGCCAAGCCCCCGCCCGTCAAGCCGCCATCTTCGCCGGCCTCCCCACCTCCGTCGAGGCAATCACAATCAACAAAGTCTGCGCCTCCGGCATGAAGGCCGTCGTCTTCGCCGCCCAGAACATCCAGCTTGGTCTCGCCGAGGCCCAGATCGCCGGCGGCATGGAGAACATGTCTCGCGTGCCCTCGTACCTCCCCCGCGCCAGCTCGCAGCCCGCCTTCGGCAACCAGCAGATCAAGGATGGCCTGATTGAGGACGGCCTGTGGGATGTCTACAACCAGTTCCACATGGGTGTCTGCGCCGAGACCACAGCCAAGAAATACAACATCACCCGCGAGCAGCAGGACGAGTACGCCGTGCAATCCTACCAGCGCGCGCAGGACGCCTGGAAGGCCTCGGCATTCAAGGAGGAGATCGCCCCCGTCACCGTCACCGGCCGCAAGGGCGACATCATCATCGACACCGATGAGGGATACCTAGACATCAAGCCCGAGAAGATCGCTTCTCTCAAGCCCGCCTTCGTCCGCGACGGCACCGGAACAGTAACCGCTGCCAACTCCTCGACCTTCAACGACGGCGCCTCCGCCCTCGTCCTCGGTAACGCAGCGATCGCGCGCGAGTACGGCTCCGGATCGCGCGTGCTGGCGCGCATCTGCAGCTCGGCGGACGCGGCGATGGATCCAGTAGACTTCCCCATTGCGCCGTCGAAGGCGGTGCCGCTTGCGCTTGAGCGGGCGGGGATCACAAAGGACCAGGTTGCGGTGTGGGAGTTCAATGAGGCGTTCGCGGCGGTGATTAAGGCGAATGAGAAGATTCTGGGGTTGGAGGGGAAGAGGGTGAATGAGCTTGGGGGTGCGATTTCGTTGGGTCATGCGCTGGGGAGCTCGGGGGCGAGGATTATTGTTACGTTGTTGCATCAGTTGAAGGTGGGGGAGTATGGGGTTGCTGCTATCTGTAATGGAGGTGGTGCTGCGACGGCGATTGTTGTCCAGAGGATTGATAAGGTGTAGAGTGTTTGTGTTGAAGTATTAGTCATGTAGCGAAATCAAAAGAAATCGTTTTGTACAAAGGATTCGAGGGGTCCTATCTCTGTTGGGAGGGTGTCGAATGTTCAGTATCGAGTGCATGCAGTGTCGAGTATATACAGAATCGAGTGTAAACAGTGTCAAGTGTGTGTAGTAGTAGAACCTCTGCAGAAGAAGACTCTACGGTAGAATACCTTCCTAATTAAGAATCCAGTGTCAAGTCTGTCTCATACCTCGCTCATATGTCTATGCAATGACTTAAGAATAATAATACTCTTTTATTCTTCTTGATTTCAAGCTCTCAATGCCATTCTTATACAAATATTCTGCTATAATATGTATTATTAAATATATAGCTAATAGAACATACACAGTCTTATAAACCAGACTCAATCCTACCCTCAATGGACACTGCGTACTGTGCAGCTCAATCCCCGTCGCAACCGCTACAAAACCACGGCAAACCAGTAGCACAGGAACTAACCCGAACCCCCCTATATAACCAACCTTTTCTTTTTTTCCCAAACATTATGGGAGCGTAGCTTGTCTGGACGGAGGTGTCAAGAATGGCGCAGCTGCACGTGCCTGCCTTTCCCAGAGCCTGGCTTCACTCCCGGTTGATTCCCACAAGTAGGACATACGGTGGTCTTTGCAGTGAGCCTTGAGCGGGAACCCGCTCGGCCAGTTATCAGCCTGTTTTTTTGAGTGTTGGGGATGCTTGTGAGCTTTCTTGTGGGCTTCTGAAGAGGATAAGATTGGCGTTCTGGAGGTGACGGTGGGTTTTTGAAGGTGTAGTGTTTTGGGCGTATTTTTGCTGCATTTTTGGGGGGGTTTGGGAGCTTTGGCGAGAGGGAGGGGGGGGGAGGGGTTCTGAGAGGTGGGATAGACGAGAGTTAGTTGTGTTGTTGTTGGGGAATGAAGGAAAGAACGGATGGAGATAGTTGGGCGGTGATGTGGTGCGGCGTTGATAAAAGAAAAAGGGGAAGGGGCGGCTGAGGTCCGGCCGAGCGGCCATAGACGGGACTTAGTTGCGTTGTTGTGGGGAATTGTAGGGGATGAAGGAAAGAGCGGATGGAGAGAGTTGGGAAGGAGAGATTGTGGTGTTGCGGCGTTGGTATAAGAAAAGGGGAAGGGGCGGGCTGACGTCCAGCTAAGCCGCCATTGACGCGCGGCGGGTTGCCACAAGAGAAAACGAAACCACTCAGACCACGAAAAGATGCAAAACGGATGTGCAAGTGAGACTGCATTGGAGCAAGCCGCCCAGTTTAACTGTACAGGATAAAGGAAATTTGTGAGTGCATTGGCCATGCCAGCATCGTACATCCTCCCATCCCAACCATTACCGAAATATCCCCGCATCCCCCCTTCCCCCATCGCATAGCCGAAATCCCCGCCTTATATCCGGCTTCTAATCCATTGCACACCGAGTGTCCTTGCGAACCAAATTTCCCGAATGTCCATAACGCCGTTTTATCAGGTCAAACACACGCCCAGCAAACGTCCTTAGAACAGAATATCCAAGCAGCAACAACAGGCCATCGCGGCACACAGCGCACCTAGGCAGCCTCCGGCCGCACCACTCGAGTTTCCGCGATCATCGGGGTGCTGGCCGTGCTGCTGCGGGTATTGCTGGTATCCCATCGGCGGGCCTTGTTGATACCCCATCGGTGGACCCTGTTGTTGGTATCCCATCTGAGGGGGCGGGCCGCTATGGTAATAACCCTGCTGGGCGGGGGCGCCGTACTGTGGCTGCGGAGAGTTGTATTGGGGTTGTGGTGAGCCGTAGTAGGCTTGGTTGCTGCCAGCATCTGGGCCTGAGTTGAGGTGGGCGGGTTGGGGAGGGTAGGGCGAGCCGCCGCCGTAGGGGGGGGGTGCTCCGGAGTGCTTGTCTGCCATTTTGGAGAGGAGAGTGTTGGTGTTTGTTGTTGTTGTGGTGGTGGCGATGATGCCGAGAGAGGTCTCAAGACGTTGTCGGGGGTGTGGAGTGTGAGAGGACTCGAGGTGATGTTGTTGAGCGGGATGTGTGTTTTGTTGCGACGTCACTCAGAAGACGTCGTTGTGGTGTCTTGGCGGGGTTGTCAAGCGGGACTGGGCGGGTTGATCGGGAAGGACGCGTAGCTGTCACAATGCTGAAACTTGCGATTCCTATATTGAGTGATACGGTGGTGATGGGGAGTACAGAGAGGAGATGGGTGATGATGAAGGGGAGGGAGACAAGAGGCGGTATTTGAAGTTATTGTGAATATTTAGCTGCGGGCTTGGTCATGGATGGTGGCTGTGTCTCCCTCTAAGAAAAATCGAATACGGAGTTGTCTTACGTGGATGCCACCTCGGCGTAATCACCCCGACAAGTGCCGGAGTTGGCATCGGTGTCTAACAATAGTTCTGACCCCTATAAAGGTATAAAGGCATAAAGGCAAAGAAAGCAATTGATATCTTCAGCTTCCTTTCACCCAGTGCCTTTCTGGCTGCAACCATAAATTTCATAAATTTCCCTTTATATTACCCAAGTACACAGGAGAATCCCACTGATGCAGCAGTCCGTCACCCCCTGTCACCCTTAAATCGACAAGAGTGGGGCACAGCCTCGTTCAGCCTTATCGCCCGAATCCTCCAATAATGACGACGTCAATGGATCAACCGCCAGCCTGGCCAACTTTCCAGACTCTACATAGAAACTTCATATAAAAAATTATACAACGGCCAGCCACTTCTCTATAGAAAACCACGGATTACTATACGATCATAATGGTTCAATAATACCTGGACCCATTCGCTATCTAGATCCCCAATCGCACTGCGGAGAAACCCCACGAAATGGCCTCCCTTCTGCGCCAAATCATCGCAGGCCCGCGCGCGCGGCACGCCGACTCCAACCTCGACCTATGCTATGTAACGCCATTCATAATAGCCACTTCCGGGCCCTCAGGCACATACCCGCAACTCGCATACCGCAACCCCCTCGACAAGCTCGTCGCCTTCCTCGACAAGAGCCATGGCGAGGACTGGTGCATCTGGGAGTTCAGGGCCGAGGGGACAGGGTACCCGGATAAGGAGGTGAGGGATAAGGTCCGCCATTATCCGTTTCCCGATCACCATCCCCCGCCGTTTGCGATGCTGCCGCTGGTTATGGCGAGTATGCGGAACTGGCTCACTGAGGGCGGTAAGGAGAAGAGCAAGACAGATGTAGCTACGGACGGTGCAGCCGAAGGAGCGAGCAAAGAAGGCGAAGCCACAACAGAAGCGGAGAAGGATGATACCAAGGTAGCGGAAAAGCTGGACAAGAAGCCTGGCAATGGCCGCGTGGTAGTTGTGCACTGCAAGGCCGGCAAGGGTCGCAGTGGCACAATGGCATGCTCCTACCTCATCTCCGAGTGCGGATGGAGCAAAGCAGAGGCGCTCGTACGATTCACGGAGCGACGCATGCGCTCCGGCTTTGGACAGGGTGTATCGATTCCCTCGCAGCTGCGGTACGTTGATTACGTCTCCCGCTGGACGGCAGGCGGCAAGAAGTACGTCGAGCGCCCCGTTGAGATTATCGAGGTGCACACATGGGGATTACGCGAGGGCGTCAAGGTCGCCGTTGAGATCTTCGGCGAGGAGGGCAAGAAGATCGAGACGGCGCATATTTTCACTAAGAAGGAGCGCCTTGTGGTCGAGGGAGGCTCACCCGGTGGCTCAGGATTCAAAGACTGGGTCACCGACATGGCGAATCCCGCCCCTGCTCCCCCGTCTAAAAGCCGCACCATCGCCCTCGACGGCACATACGGGAACGAGAACGAGCCCACCGCTGCCAGCGAACCGGCCACCCCGGCCACCAACAACAGCAGCCCCAGCGTCGACAAGCCTACTGCGCTGGCCCCGAAAATCGGTCTCGCTGCCAAATCGGCAAAGGTCTCCGCATCAGCCGCTATCCAGCGCGCCGCAACGGGCAAGGAGCCCGACTCTGACGCCGAAGCCGGGGGACAGGCTGTCATCTTCCGCCCGTCCGAGCCGCTGATCCTGCCGAGCTCCGATATCAACATTGATTTCGAGCGGCGGCACCGCGCGCGCTACGGGATGACGATGGTGACCTCCGTCGCACACGTATGGTTCAACCCGTTCTTTGAAGGGAACGGGCCCGAGCAGGGCGGGAAGCCGGACGAGAACGGCGTGTTTGAGATTGAGTGGGATAAGATGGATGGGATCAAGGGGTCGTTGAGGAAGGGGACGCGGGCGCTGGATCGGGTGGCTGTGGTGTGGAGGTTTGCGGATCAGGGGGCGAGGGAGGTGGTGGAGCCGGGGGTGGAGAGTGAGGTGCCTGAGATGAGGGCGGCGGATTGGAAGGGGGTGGGGGGGGAGAGGAAGGAGTTGGGGCTGAGGACGGAGAGTCCGGCGACGGCGGATGTGAGTAAGGCGAGTAGTGTTGGGAGTGAAGGGGAGGAGGAGGAGGATGAGGATGTGGAGGGGGTGAAGAGTAGTGGGCCGGGAGGGGAGGAGATTAAAGATGTGGATTAGACGGGGCCGGTGAAGAAATAGGGGGATGCATTGGGGGTGGGTGATATTGAGCGACCAGCATGATGGGGAGCGTGGTGGGAAATTGAAGACGCCTAGTTTTGCGGCGTTGCTTTATAGTAAGCCGGAAAGGTTTCACGAGTGATGTGACTAGATTGTGGCACACGATGATGTTTTGGCATGTGCATTGATAGAGACAACTATCATATACTCTAGATTAGAGATATTCATGACGCTGTCGAGCTAAAGGGCAATTACTGCAAATCTCTACTTTATGATATTCAGAGGAAAGGATGGAGCTCATAATTCTATATCATCGGGTGAAGTAATAGGTATACTTTCAATATTCACAGTTCGAATCATGGATTAAGGCTTGGATATATAATTCGGTGGTGAAGAGAATATTCGGGGAGTAAAATATATTTCATAACTCAAATCCATTGTGCCGTTCGAGTGAACATGTCCAGCGGTTGAATATCGTGGAAATAACAGATCGCTTTAGGTCCGTCCATAATAATGCGTGTTGCAGAGTAATGATTAAGAACTGTTGCAGACCCGTGGAGAGATCTCCCGAACACATTCCCTCTTGAGATTTGCGACATGCAGCCAGCCTTAACATAAAACAGAAGTGGCAGCTCAGGCTCTCTTTCAAATCAGCAAAGATAACTTTCTTTTCTTTGCAGGATTAGGCACCAAGGTGTTGGTGTCCCCTGGTTTAGGCAGGTATAAGCGCACCTCCATATTGGAATCATGACAGGGAACCGACTTATCATGAAGGTGATAATCGCATACTAGATGCCACCCATCGTTTGCATGACAAGCTAGACTATTCATCCAGATGATAACTTGCTTAGCAAAATTATCATCTTTTATGAAGGTGTCGAGGTCGACTTCATTGGGTTTGGAATGGCCGTATCCCGGTGTCCCAATCATCTTTGATGCCCACATGAGAGCGAAAAATCCCCTAGCTTTGCATAGGTTTGATGAATTGGCGAGTACATAGGAAGTAATCTTCTCGAGTTCCTTAAGCGGGATGGCAACCGGTTGATCCTCAAACCACGATGACATAACCATGTCACTCAATTCATCCAAGCAGTATTTGTCGGCAAATGCAATCGTCTCCACCATTTTCCATCGTCCTTCGCTCGATTGTTTAGAAGTAAAAAGGCTGGAAACTGTGATGATAGGTTGTGTTACCATAGACAAATAGAGCCATTTGGCAAAGACTTCGAATGCTTCAAGACTATCGTCCGGTAAAGCGGCTAAGCCCGTTATCCCTTCTTTGAAGCTACCACGAAACATTTTGAAGAAGACTGGAGCTTTTCTTGCGAATAACTCCTTGTGAATGAAAACTTTCTTCTGCTTGTCGTGTTTCCAAACCGTGATTCCGACGACTTCAGAGGCAAATACACTTGTAAATGTTAACGCATGACAACTGATATAATAGTAGTTGACTTACTCTATCAACCCTTTATTTTCCATTGTTAGAAGCAGTCCTGTGCCTGCTCTTCTTCCTTCTTTCAATATGTCAGTGACTTTACCCATTAGTAGCCTAGCCAATTCTAAGCTCTGTTTGCACTTACCAGAAAATGTGAGTTTGAGATGGATCCGGATTGGAAGCCACACCTCGTAAAAATCGAATTTTAGTGAAGTTTGCAGGCAGAGAGCGCAAGGGACGATGACGGCAACGGGTAGGTCTCTTTGTGAAGTTGTTGCACTGAGGAACCAGGGCGACCACGGACAAGTGCGGACAAGGATAGGGTCTCTGTGTAAAATTGTGCGCTGACGAGTCGGAAAACGACGAGCATGTACCAAAACGCTAAGGTTTATAAAAAGGCAAAGAGTCTTGTATGGCCGGGTAAAGCTAGACTAGTTTGTGGTAGACGAGGTGGTGGAGGAGGTGGTAGAAGAGGTTGGAGGAGTAGAGTTGGAATCTGTCTAGGAAGATGTTGAGCAGAGTGTGGTAGAAGAAAGAAGTAAGAGGATAGATCAGAAAGTAAGAAGAGACCAAAAAAGCAGGAGAGATCAGGAAATAAGAAGAAGGGAGCGGAAAGGTAGGAGAGATCGGAAAAGCAGAAGAGATCGAAAAGTAAAAGGAGGGATCCGGACTCAAGATAGAAAGCAGACAGAACCCATGAAAGATGAGCATAAAACCAGAAACCGACAAGCGGTCGACGAAGAAGAGAACACATACCCGAAGAAATCGAGTAGCAGAACTCACAACCATAAGAAGAGAAACACAACCCAAAAACATCTCACAGCCAATCCATAACCAATCCATAAAAAGATAAACCAAATAATCCACCCACAACCTCCCTCTAAAACCTTAAAAGACCAACCTCCCCAACCAAACCGTCACCCAAACCCCACAAATTGCTATCGGAAAGCAAAAGGAGAGATCCTAACGCAGGAGGGAATACAGACGCTCATTACGCAATAGGAACACTTCTTTAAATAATAGTATTCACTTCTACACCTGATGTGACTAGTAACTGTTCTATATAATAGCGAACAAGTGAAGGTGTTATAAGAAGTTTTCTGTCCACAGAAAATATGCCCTACCGATTTTTTAAACCGGGCTTTATGACTGCTCCTACCCCCGCCGCCACTCCTCCCAAGCCTCCACAGCATCGTCGAAGCCATTAGCCCCAAGCGCTCTTTGAACTTCGGCTCTCCACCAGTGCGGGTTATCAGCGGCCAAAGGGGACAGGTCCATCCCGCTAGAAATCCGAAACTTGGTCCTGATCCAGCTCCGAGGGAAGTAACCAGCAATTTCAAACTCGATGATGCCAACCTGTCCCGAGTCCGGCTCGTCCTCCACGATGATATTCGTAGGCCCAAGGTCAGCATGACCAAAGACGAAATTCGAGCAGTCCATGCCCATCGCCTCACATTCTGCCTGCAGATTCGCCGAGCTGAAATCTTCGGGGGCGGAGGACTTCACGAGGTACCTTTCAGGTATGTTTTTCCCGTCCACGCCGCCAAACTTGGCCCCTTTCCACACAGCCATTTCGCTACAGATGTTTGCTACGACTTTCACGTAGTGGCGTCGCCAGTACTCGTCTAGACTTGGCCAGGCAGCGTCTAGCGTCCGGCCAGGAACTCGCTGGAGAAAGAGGTATGATCGGTCGTTGCCAAAGGCGTGGTGTATAACCTTTGGTGTCTCGAAGCTAGGATGCTGATCTCGGACAAAGTGGAGGGTAACTGATTCAGGCGTGACTCCCTCCTCGATATACTTAACTTTGCACAAGGCATTATTTCCTATGGACCAAACGGCGGAGGCATCGCCAGCTTCATAAACTAACTTGATATAGGGGCTGTCGAGTGGTGTTGTGGCAGAAGGTAGGGGGGTAGGTGCCTCTGTTAGTGTGTAGCTTGAATTATCGCCATCGACATTCCAGGTCGCCGCATTGGAGAGACAGGGAGATCGATGGAGGACAAGACCATCAATGAGCCATGTGTCTAAATTAATTTGCCTTATGGATTTGTTGATGTGATCATCGCCCCATTTTCGCACTGCGACCATTTTATGTAGATGGATTGATCGATTTTTAATGAAGGTGTAGTTTGTATAACTTTACCTCAAGTCCACAGCCTACTTCTATAAAGAAGGTATAGGTACTCTCTGGCAATTATGACTATCCAAAACTCGGAAAGATGTAATCCTCATCTCTGTCCGACGCACAAAAGAAAGGGGTACCAATATCTCACCCCGCATTCCACTTGGTATCACTATCACCACGCATAATTGGAACAATTATCAAACCCCAACCAATAAAAAAATCAGCAACGAATAAAGAATTATAACAACCACATAGCTCAGCCACCTAAATCCGCTCCCCACCACTCACACACAGACACGCCCACAGGTTACAGAAACAGGCATAGAGGCACAGCACAAGCGTCGTAAAAAGCCAGTCTTGCGACCATTCCATTATAAAATCCATCTAACATATCTATTATGAACGACCGTCCAGGCCCCAATCTCGCAACGAATCCCGTCCGTTTAACGCCAGCACAAAGTCCCTGCAGACAGCCATACCCACGGCATAATTCATAAATTCCCATTCCCCCTTCTTCCATAGTCCACTTTCCCCTTCTACCCAGTCCCGCGGAGTCCCATATCGTGGGTCCGTCTTAATCTCCCATGCCTGCGTACCCCATATCCCCATTCCAACCCATGATAACCTGTCATAATATCTCCACCTCATCCTGTACCAAACCCAAAATGGTAAAAAAGCTCTGCGCTATCGGGTCATAGTCGCGTCCCAAAACAATATCAATGGTATCTAGATCTAGAAAGCGCACAAAAAAAGAGTACAAAAATCGAGATGTCGCGCGCACGCGCGCAAAAATGCTGCTTGCAGCTATCGCCTCTAAAAATCCGACGACAACCAGATAAAGAATCTCATAACTCGTCAAAGAAGCGCCAAGCCGGCGAGCATCGTAGCTCTGCCAGGCCTGGCTCCATGGGGATCATAGGGCGGATCATACGACGGCGCCCTCTTCGTCATCAACCACCTCGTCCACATCCTTGCGGAAGCCCTTCTCCGACATCCTCATCGCGATCGCGGCGCCAGCCATAGACACAAGCGCCGTGAACCACCATACCAGGCCGAAGTAGCCGACTTTGAAGCCAAGGGAGTACAGCGAGCCGGAGATGATGGGTCCGAGGCCGCGGCAGAAACTCGCTGTCGACGAGGCGGCACCGTTGATGGTGCCGAGTAGGAGGAGAGAGGGCGCTGTGTTGGCGAGCAGGATGTTCGTGGCGGGGAAGGCGAAGTTGGCGAATGTGGTTTTCCAGGCCAGAAGCGGGATGAGGCCGACGAGGCGGTAGGGCTTGGGGAGCAAGATGACGTAGGGCGTTACGATGTAAAGGATGGGGTAGGAGAAGGCGACGAGTTTGAAGAGGTTGAGGGGGCCCAGGCGCTTGACGGCGTAGGGGAAGAGGACGACGGTCGCGAACATGGAGTAGGCGCCTTGTGCCATGAGGATGAGGCCAATATCTTTGGTGCTCATGTGCCATCCACCAAGGAATTTGAAGGGCAGATCGATCACAGCATCTTTCTGTTCGGGGCTGGCAAGAAATATGGGGAGCAGTTGGTCTAAGGTTATGGTGTGGCTGTCATGGTCAGCCTTGATCGTTCAGGGGACGACGGTATTGTAAACTTACTAAGCTAGAATTCCGTAACCAGCAATGTTCAGGAGGATCTGTCTCGTGAACGGTTTCAATGGTGCTAATTTCTCCGGCTCTGAGATGTTGCTATCGAGACTTATGATATCCAAAATCTCTGGCTGGGAAGTGATCGGGATCTGCGGTGATCCTTCGGTGCTTTGATACCGTGGCAATTGCTCGAAGTCGTCAATCAATAAATCGGTCTCAGACATCAATGCGAGGCTCTTCTCCGATTTGAGGTCGTTCACGTCCTCCG
This sequence comes from Pseudogymnoascus sp. VKM F-4518 (FW-2643), assembly GCA_000750925.1. NCBI lineage: Eukaryota > Fungi > Ascomycota > Leotiomycetes > Thelebolales > Thelebolaceae > Pseudogymnoascus > Pseudogymnoascus sp. VKM F-4518 (FW-2643). The sequence goes on along the minus strand of JPKC01001963.1, from coordinate 1,764 downwards.
TTCGTTGAAAGACGGATAGAATGCGTTTGCCCAACTCTAGGCCAGCGTCTCTCTCGTACTTTTTCTCGTGATGCGTCTCTTCAAGAAAGAAGAATCCAACCAAGACGCCAAGTACCACCACCGACGTGCAAAAAAGGTTAGGCAGGAGAAATGGAAATCGCTCGAAGATGGTTCCTGGTGGAAATAGGCCAGGATAGTTTTTACATGGCTCTGCGAGCGCACCGCCAAGAACAGGCCCCAGAATCGATCTGCGTTTGCGAGTTAGCACGCGTCTATGAAGTATGAATTCTCAAAACTTACCCTAGGCTCCACACAAATGGCATGATAGAGTATGCACGAGCTGTCGACAAGTTAGCATTGTGGGAATGGCATAGTGGCGGACTGGTACTGACGCTGATGCTCCTTGACGGTAGCCAATTCTGCCACCGTAGTCTGCAAGACTCCTATATTTCTGCCACACATATGTTAGAATTCGGAGGAAGTACAGGATTACGAGTAGCGTACCCGTTCAGTAGACCACCCAGCGCCCTTGCAATAATCGCCACGTAGATATTTGGGGAGAATCCAAAGACCAGCATGCTTAGTCCTGTCCCCGCAAGACCCGTCAACAGTACTGGTTTCCGGCCAATCCGGTCACTGAGCTTCCCCCAGAGCATGCCCGACGAGAATTCCGCAAAGGTGAAGGCTGCTGTGACTACACCGGCGTACATGGAAATGGTCGGGTCTTCATGTTCAAATCCGAAGGACTCGATCATGGCGTAGATGTAGGGGAAAATCGACATGAAGGCTATCGGTTCACATATCCGACAGAGACCTGTTGAGCATGTTAGTTATCTCACTGTAGGGGCGTATAGGCATGAAGCCTGTTGAGGCTGGTGAAATGCCATTTCCGAAGACTCACTGAGAATGAACAGCTGTCTCGCGGGGAAGGGTTTTGAGCCCCCCATCGTGCCTGGCCGCCTTGAGTCCATCGTTGACTTCATGTGAGAAATACGATGGTAGTGTTGAGGTCCAAATCAGAGAGGTCTACTCTCGAAATATGAAGGCAAGGTGAAGGTGAACCAGACGAAAGGTGGTGAGAGCTAATGGCTAGTTGAAGAATGGGTAACTGTGCGGAGGAGGGCGACTTTCATATAGGGTGGGCGTTTGCTGTATGGGGCGGTAATAAAGGCTTGTCTTCTCAGGCGAGCATCCAAACCATGCAGGAGATCCTCAGTAGATCTTGATTGTCTCAGTCACGGACAGCAGGGTGCCGGGCGTAAGTAAGACGAAAGGTGGATGACGGGTTTGGGAATCTTGGAGAATGTTGGAGAGTATGAAGATCAATCACCATGCTTCGTCACAAAAAAAAAAAAAGGGTTGAGGTGGAAATGGATGTCATCTTATCGTGGGGAACAAGGGCCGCATTTTGTGACTGAGAACGGGGCGTCCCTGCCGACTGGTTACCCCCAAGGCGGTGCCAACACGGATGTGTGACAGTGCCCCATCGCCAATGGGAAATAATCAACAGGTCTAGTGATGTTGGGGCGGACATTGCGGTGGAGGGAGGAGCGGATGGGAGTGGAGGCCGGCAGGAGGCAGGAGACAGGTAGACTGGCAATTGGGGGTGGGAACGCGGTGAGCACAGTTGGTAGCGCGTACCGGGCGGATGTGACGACCGGGATCACACACTCCTCTTAGTATCTTTCCTCCGCCCCCAGATTACCTTTTCCGGCTCTGGTGAGATCCTGGTAACGGGGCTTTTCTGAGGGGCGAAGGGGGGGC
>JPKC01001960.1:0-40171 GCA_000750925.1 Pseudogymnoascus sp. VKM F-4518 (FW-2643) | reverse complement strand
CCACATCGCTTCCTCCAACTATAAGCGAAGCGATAGTTGGTCACAACGATTAGTTGTGGAACTACGGATGAACGGAGACTTATTTGTGCAACGACGGACGCTGGTTGTGCAACTACGGATTCAAGGAGGTCGGACAGCTGTGCAACTATGGATGCAAGGGGGTCGGTCAGTTGTGCAACTATGGATGCAAGGAGAGTCAATTGTGGAATCATACTCTCTGATGACACCGAGGGCCAAAAATGTCCTTTCATATGGGAGGAGTATAGAATAGAATATATGGTTTGTTGTCTACAAAGGTGCTCGCTCTCTATAACTTTGATCTAGTCCTCTCTGCCAACTTCCGAAGATCCTTCCGGAGAATCTTCCCCGAAGCAGTCTTGGGTATCTCGTCAATATAGAAAACGCCGCCCCGGAGCCGTTTGTAGCTCGCAACGACGCTGTTGACAACTTCATGGATTTGATCTTTCGAAATCTTGGTCTGGTCAGCGACCACATAGGCCCTTGGCAATTCGGTTCCGTCCCCCTCCACTCCGATAACAGCAGCATCCAAGATGAGAGGATGCGCTAGTAGTATGGCTTCGAGCTCGGCTGGTGCAACTTGATGGGCGTTGTATTTGATGAGTTCCTATGGACTGTCAGTTGTTGGTTAGGTAGTACCGGTGATCTACTCCTCACCTTCTTTCTGTCCACGATATAGAGCTTCTCCTCGCGCATGATGCCAATATCGCCCGTGCAAAACCAGTCACCATGAACAGACCCTGCAGTGGCGTCTGGGTTGTTGTAATAACCCTTTGAGATCACAGGTCCCTTTACAAGTATCTCACCTGGTTTCCCAACCTCGACATCTTTGAAATCCTCATCGACAAGTCTACACTTCCATTAGTAACCGGAGAAGTATAGCAAAGTAGTGGTATGCGCACCTCAACGAAATGTTTGGCAGCAATGTGCCAACGCTTCCAGTCTCGTCCTTTGGGCCCCAAAGATTGGAGCTCGCGCTACCCGTCGTCTCGCTCAGCCCCCACGTCTGGCTGATGAACGTCTTGCCCTTCCCAAGCTTCATGCTCGCGGCCCGTTGGATCTCCGCCCCCAATGGAGCAGCACCGCTCTGAGCAAGCATCAACGTGTCAAAGTGATCCGTCACCGCTGGCGACTTGGCTATCAAGAGGTAGATTGCAGGCACACTGAAGAGCATCGTGATGCGGAACTTCTTCATGTTGTGCATGAACTGCTGGAAATCGAATTTAGGCATCCAGTATACGAGTCCTCCTGCGTAGAATGGGTTCACAAGGTATCCCTGCAGCCCTGCGATGTGGGCAACAGGTAGATGGGCGAGAGTCCGGTATTCAAATGGGGGTGCGCCAGCTGCCTCAGCCTTCCTCAGATGCTCCTTTGACACATCGCCAGGGAGGACTGCCTCGGACACCAGGTTCGTGTGGGAGAGGCGTACGCCTGTCAAACGTTAGCTATCAACCGTCTACCTCCAATGCTCAACATACCCTTCGGCGGGCCAGTCGTTCCAGACGAAAAGAGCAGACATATTAAAGAGTTCTCAAGTTCCTTGGCGTCGGTGATTCTTCTCCAGTCCAGCTGCCTCTCTGAAATATAATTGGTACCCGTTGATAGCGATCTGAGACTCCATTCCGAACTCGATTCTAGAATCACGATCTTGGCATTCGACAACCCGCACTTCTCGGCGGCCTTGCATGAAACCTCCCTCGTATCGGGAGTGCATACCAAAAGACTGACCGGGCACTGCTCCATCTGCTTTGACAATTCTGTCACGGTAGCGGAAGTGCTGACGGCGGAGTAGATACCCTCGGCGGCGATCACACCGTAAAAGAGCATTGGGAGCAACGACTGTCCCGAGCACATCACCATTACAACATCCTTTCCAGGCCCGTTAGCTCCAATGCCAAATCCATTGCGTAAACCATGAGCAACCTGCTTCGTGAAGACTCGTGCCTGTGATTTAGTAATGCTTCGTTCGGGGTTTGTAGCTTCGGCGTGGAGGAGGGAGTCCTCCTTGGCGCTGCACCTCTCATGATCTATCAAAAAATCGCACGAGTTAGCCTTCAAATCCGTGAATGATAAAGTGAAGCGCATAAATTACCAAAAAGAAGCGTCAGGATATCTACATTTGGCACCTCGATGGTTTTCGCGTTCTGGTATATCATTTTCAGAGTCTCAGATCAAAACGTAGCGTCCTGGGAGTAAACAGAAAAGCTATGGCAGAGGACCCTTCCCCAGATGTTAAGCTGGGGAAATAAGGCTTTAGCCGCAGGCAATCGAGTCAGCCTGGTCGATCCCCAAATGCCCATACCGAGCTTATCTCTGCCAAGCGGCCTATATGACACTGGGGGAATGACCGAGTGACCTATTTTCCGGGGAACATCGGCTCGTTAGTCCCCACTGCTGCATATTTCGAGCTTAAATATGCACTGACCGGCAAGATATTGCCGAAATAGGCAGGACTCAACCATGCCGCGGTTATAGCTACTGTTATATTGCTATAACATTACTACATCCAGTTTACGCCAATGTCATTATTCAAGTTGATTGGTGAGAATGTAATAATATGATAGTTTTTACAATATTGTGTTTGAACTACTGGTACAAAAGTTTTGTTCGCCTAGAACTGGAACTTGAACTCCTCGTACAGTGAGACACCGGTGTATTGAGGGCCACCATCAACACCACCAGAGAGCAGACCAGACGCGCGATAGTAGAGGAAGGCATCAGCAAGAACGGTGTTGGCCTTGACATCAACGCGGAGCATTCCCTCCTCTCCGAGGTCGAGGTCGATGTGAAGACCCTCTGGGTTGCCGGAGGTGATCTTTGGGGGGTACTCGGAGTTGTGGCCGGTTGGGCGAACCTTGATTCCACCGCCACACTGAGCGGTGATGATCTTGCCGTCCTTGGCGGCGTAGCTGCTGAAGTATTCAGTTCCGTCCTTTCCGAGGACATCGAACCAGACAATGGAGTACGGGCCGAGTCTGCCGTGTCCCCAGTACCAGCTAGACACGTGGGTGGTGAATGGCTTGTCTCCCCAGTTCTATTATATGTCAGTATAAGTCTTACAGACGTCTCAAACATTCGTACCTTGTCATGGTAACCGACACCGGTGAACTTGAGGTCTCTGCCAAGGACGGTGAAGTCTGCAACGGCATCCGCATCAGGCATAGCATTAGCCCATCCGACATTAGGTGAGACGTCAAGTCTCTGGCCAGCCTCGTTGGGCCCACATGGGTAATGGGCAGGCGCTTTCTAAAAGGGGTGCCTGCGTTAGTTTGTGTTCAGTGCGAAAAGGCCGGAATATATACTTACAGACTTCAGCTCAAGTGTACCCTTGATGGCAAGAACTGGGCTGTCAACCATGACCTTGTAGGTGGACAAGTCGGCGGATCCCTCGAAAGAGAATCCAGTTCCTTGCCAGTTACCAGACGCTCCGTCACCGTCGGTGACAATGGTCGCCTGTCCAGCCTTGTAAGGCAAGTTGTTCAATGGCAAGAACACAAGGCTTCCATCATCGAAGGTGGCAAAGATGTCGACAGAGAGGGTGGAAAGCGGAGGCACGAATGGGAAACCCAAATCGGTAGACAGGTAGAAGACCATGACGACTGCAGCGGAGCCGTCGGTGGCAACGGCGTCAAAGTACCACCAGTCAAAGGTGGTGGCATTGATGCCCGGGGACATCTTTGGTCCATCGAAACCGGATTCTCCAGAGATATAGAGGGCTTCGCTGGGGCCAGTCTTGAGGGTGTTGGGGTAGACAATAGTCTCCGCGGCCAGAACTGTCGTGGCGCAAAGCGCGCTGAAAAGCGCAAGGTTACGGAACTGCATTGCGAAAGATGTGAAGTTTCGATGGAGTAGTAAAGTGAGGAATGGAATCGTACTTATATTTTCAGTTCCCATACTCCTCACCCCGGTTATGCTACGTAAGAGCTATGCCCGCCAACATCAAAAGACCTTTGCAAAAGCTGCCTCGGTGGTACGTGGTGGAAAACAGGGAGATTATACATGACGATCTTTGCCTATTTTCCTTGTTTGCTGCTTGCTTTGGCAGCTGTCTGTGTGACCAGAGTTGAGATGATTGAGTTCTAATAGATCCGTCTATGCTGACACGAAGCTGTCTGACTCGAAGGTCTGACAGCACCAGAGGATGGGCAAGCTTTGCCGAGCCATGCCTGTTGTGGAGGTGGTCTTGGCGGCTACCCTGCCGAGATAGCGTACTGTGGCTTGGCTGCCCCTCGTACCAAGACGAACCAAGGGCTTGGTAGCGGGGATAATCAGCCTAATTAAGGTATGTACGCTTACCCGGGATTATCGCTTCTAGGTTACAAATTAGGAGGATCTGTGTTCAACTCTTGGCCTGTTTGCGGGGAAGCCCCCATGGCGCACGGTGTGTAGGCTGCAGATTGCAATCTCGATGGGTCGGAGTACGTACCCAATCTCCGATTGGGTACGTAGGCCTGCAGGCCTGTCACTGATAAGCACAACACCAGATTGGCTGTGTTGGAATCTCTTGACAACAGAATATCGGGTTCAGAAAGTGCATGATGCCCTGTGCAGTTATATTTTGTACGGGTGAAGGGATCCCACACATAGCAATCCCTGACTCGTCAGAACGACATCATTGCTCTCGGGCTCATTCGTATGTAGAAACTCAACCATACGTAATATTATTCTAGTTTGAAGCGCGAGAGTAATTCTTTAGTATTGTACATGAAGTCCAACATACAAATAAATACAGGAAACATAGATAGAGTATGCAGTAGTATTACATTTAAAAACCCCATCTATATTCAAAACAATTGGCGTAAAATAAACTTAATATAGTTAAGAATGGGAAGGCTTCCACCTTGCCTCAAGAAATTACCGCCGCAGCACTCTCAACCCTTCCATAACTTCAGTCCGCAAAGACTAAGCAAAGCCGGGCATGTTAAGGCCTGGGACTGGGATGCTGTTGAGGATACCTCTAGCAATGTCCAAGACGATGTTGAGGCCAGGGATCGTCTCGAGGGTGCTCATAACTTCGGTGAAAGCCTCGAGGAGAGGGTTGGTGAAATCTTGCCAGAGCTTGGCTGTTTAGGGAACCAGAATCAGCAAACTATCCAACCGGATTATTCAATTTTGAGAGGGTACGACTTACAGGCTGTGACCGTGCCCAAGAAAGAGAGGAACAGACCGAGGAGAGTGCCAGCAATGTTGTTGATGATACCAGCGATTTCGGTGGCAATGGCAGCTGGGTCCGTGGGGAGCTGGCGGGACGCAACTGGGGGGACACCGGCCTTGATGGCCTCGGTGGCGTTCTTGAACGAAGCAGCAATCTCGACAAAGGCAGCCTTGATGGCGGCCACGGGAGCCTCAATATCGGCATCCTTGGAGAATGGCTTAATCTGCTCGACGTTCGTCTCTATCGCGAGGCGTTAGAATGCTTGGTAGATTAATTACATGGGCGTTTAAAAACTAACTGATGAGCGCAGCGCTTGCGGTAACATCTTCTTGGAGGCTCTTGAGAGCTACGACAGCTGCTTGTCCCTGGGCAAGAGAGACATCTCTGGTGGTCGCTGCGAGTCCGGCGCCTTATCTCCCGTTAGTTTTGCGATTTGATGCTTCAATCGAGCTCAATTGAGCTCAATTAAAGGCCGGAAATCCCAGTAAACTTACCAACACACAGGGCAGAGATGATGAAGCGGCTGAAGAGCATGATTAAAGATTAATGTGAAACTGAGGTGAGTCTTTTGGAGATGGGATGACAGGAAACAAGAATTACCAAGAGAGTTTGGATATTTATCATATCGCGGAGGTCCGCTTAAACCTGCCGCGTTCCTGCATTAAACCTTGCCTCGGCTAGTCTTGAGCTTATCTCCCACCCTGACTCGTCGCTTATGACTCGGGACTGTAAGGGTGGCGCCGACCAACGGCACAGAACCCTGGGCGCCAAGTAGCAGGGAGGCCAAGCAGGTTTACACCACAAATTATACTTTGGTTAATGTTGGCTTGAACCAATTCTCGTACGAAGTAGGAAACAAATAGGTAACTTTAATCTAAGCTGCATTGATATGCTAACTTTTAAAGGCATTCCAATGGCTGATCGTTACGAGTAAGAAATATGGGACGAAACCCCAACCAATGGAATTCCCCGTGGTGTTCCCCGAGTTCCCCGAGGGATTTCTCCAATGGATTTCCCCTCACTTAGCTCACGTGAATACCCATTTACGACTCGGCTCCAAACTACCCTCCAGGGTGGTGGACCACATCTATACACGACCAGAGTCAAGGTAAAGATAGTCAATTTGCTTCTGATATGAACAATGACCCTTAATCATCCCTTCGTAGGGATGAAAATCGCAGTTGAAACCTGAATATACTGTACAGCGATTGCTATTTCAAGCCATGGAACATTCCCTGAGATAAATATCCAAAAAGAGGCTTCCTCAAGAGTCGTAAAGCGTTTCGGCACCAAACCCCTCAATAGAGTAAATCCGCATGCCTCAGATAGCCCCATCCCACAGAAGCCTTTCGGCTCTCTTGGAATGATCTGGGCGTAGCTTCGTATGTCTTGACGTTGAAGCAGAGCAGATGTCTGTTGCTGTCGTTGGTCCGCCGTAACTAATCCTGTGATAACATAATCCTTGTCGTCGTGGAATTGTTGCTCTTTGGAAAGAGCGTCGATGGGCATTTCTGCATATGAGCCAATCCACCGGGCTATCCAACTTGAGGGAAATTATCGAAAAGCTCCGCAATCTCCCCATCCGTGAAGCACGCAGAAAATAGTATGTCTGGGGTAGTCGCATCTTCAGGGGGGCTTTCGACGTAACCCATCGTCTGAAGAGGCTGTTGGTGAAATACATCCGTGTTGCTGTCAATTAACGTGATATCTCCTGCTAGTTCCGGGAATTTCTCGAGGAATGGCCTTTCGACGCCCCAGTATTTGATGTTGCGGTGGTACCGAGCAAACATTGGGCTCATTTGATAAGTATTTGACTCCCTATTGTGGACGTACGTATCCTCGAAAGAGTAGGGCCAGCTGAACTTGTAGTGCCGACGGAAATAGGCCGAGAAGTCGCTCGTAGCAAAGTAGCTGTGGTTGCTATCAATGAGGCGATCGCGTAGTGCAGGCCTGATGATAATTAGCAATGGTCATGTCCAGAAATCCAAATATTAAACTTACCACACGAAGAAATCGACGGCGATAGGGTGTTGCTTAGTACGCTGTGAAAATCTGAGAAAGGTCAGCCAGAGTCCAATGTTCTTCAAGTCTTGGTCGCCTTACGATGGTCGCTGCCATTCTGGCATCTCCTCCCAGTTGCCCTTCTCGGGATCTATGTGATACTAAACCTGGTCAATACATGCATTCCACAATTGACAGGTTTTAGGCTTACCTTGAGGAGCATGTGGCTCTTATACATAAACGCAGCCCTGCTCACCTGATCAAGTTGTGAGAATACCTGATCGATATCTGCGAGTGCCTTCATAATCGGATTAGTACGCTCCCAGGTATCCAAAGAAGCCCAGCCGTTAATCACTGCCTTGAATATCAAATTCGCGTAGTCCGAAGGACTTAAACGAAGGGCAGCAGAAGCACAAGCCGGGGTGACTGTCGCGATCTGAGAGTAGATTTTGTTCGACTTCTCCCAGATTTGGCATTGCATACCGCGTGTCGGTGGGCGGGCTGGTGGCGGCATCATGGTTGAGATCGGGCTGAGCCAAGCCCAGGGACTGAGATCGATGGGGTTTTTATCAGTCTTGTCTACCACCTTCTTATCCATCCAGGACTCGGTGAAATTGAGGACGCTCTCCGAGTTACTCTCAGCCGTCATCTCAGCAACGGTCTGGCGTCTTTTTCGAGCATGTTCCACATTTGGCACGAGATTATTTAAAGCAGTCGGTCTGACGTCGTCTATGGAACGCTTTGCAGGCACCATACTAGGCTGAGAAGTTTCTGGGTTATTGCTGAGAGCGCCTTCAACCGCAGCAACCTGTGGGCCATTACCCGTAGGTGGCCTTGGGGCACTGGTTAAATCAACATGTTGAAGATTTGGTCTGCAACGTGTGTTAATTAGGACAAACGAGGGTGGCATAAGGGGAGTAATACAATGGAGTCGGCTCGCACGACATTACGCTCAAGGCCGACTTTGCGCTGTTGATAATCTTCCGGAGACGCTCGTTCTCTGACCGGAGTTGCCACACCATCTCCATCAGCTCGCTAGTTGCCGCATTCCCATTCTCCTTCCGGAGAATCGCAATCATGTTCTCGAGGTGATCCGTGTGCGACCTCTGCCTCTCGCGAGAGTTTCTCTGGGCCTTCCTGTCTGCCTCCCGCTTCCGCTGGCTCCGGAGGTCCGCGTCAGCCCGCTGTCGTTTTGCCGGCCTGGCGGCCACGGCCGGAGATGAAATGTCGCTCATTTTTGAGATAATTCAGCTGGTATTTTCGATTTCGAACAACCTCTGGTCTTGTTTCTGTTCACGATCGAAGAATCTAGAGATTCCGGAGATAATAAATCGAGATATACGTGCGGGGAAACCAAAGGTTAAAGACGTCTTTGGTTGATTCAGGGCTAATGGAACTGGATTCCGGGATTTATGTGGGGAAATGGGGAAATGGGGGTGAGGTCTGTGGGGAAGGGAACATGTGGAGTTAATATTAGGGGGCAGTTCGTGCGTTTCGTCCGTGCTTTGTGCAGTGTATAGTGTACTGTTCTGTACGAATACGGGCGGCAGCCTAGGGTCGCATTACGACATCAGGCCTCGGCCGAATCCTGAGCGAACCCAAAACCCCCACATCCGTCTGACATCTGACAGCCTTTGAAAAGACAACTCGGTCCGTTCCTGATATATGTCAAAGAGAATTTATTATGAAGAATTGCAAGGTTATCCTCCAAGAATTCACCCAACTCATCGGCAAGACAAGGTCAGGCAGAGTAGGTCGATTTTTGTGTCTGTTTATTCATCAGTGGTGATCCAGTGTGTGCGGCCAGCGACTCCGGGATCAGCACAACCCCTCAGTGGGCCTGTGTCGGCGGCCTGTGTGATATAAAAGTTACCCATTGGTTAGTGCGAGTTGATCAACACCCCTCTCTCTCAACTAAGCCAGTTCTATTTATCGCCAATTCTTTCTATACCTCGCAAGCATTTCCCAGCCAGTCTGTCCGTCGTCCCCACAAGCCGTCATAGTTCGTGGTTGGCAGTTCGGTTAGGGAAGCTCCAGACCAAGGGTTGGGCCTTGCCAATGCTGTCTCCAGCTTTCCAAAATCGGTAGCAAAGACCCTTCGCTTTTGCAAACACCATGCCGTGTGTCCAGAAACATCAACTTTTCATGTCCAGATCAACAGTATTTTGCCAATCGTAGCCTCGATCGCAAAACTAGTCCCAGGAACGGTGAAACAGGGGTACACTTCTCGGCCGTGCCTGTCCGATGATTTACCAGAATAACACGGCACCAGTGCCACGGGACAGGAAAGGTGACGAGTATCCACTGGTGATCCTGGCGATCGATGTGATGGTGGTTGGTGCGAATGCTACCGGTAATACTGGCTGCGAAGCCAGCCTTAAGCTCGGCCAGGGAGCCCGAGCCCGAGCGGGGTTGTATATAGTGGTTAGAGTAGTTGGAATTCGTGGAATCTGGATTGTCAAACTGTACAGTACCATAAGTGTGATTTCATGGTTCCCCCATGGACTGTGGGTGATGCAGGAGCACATGCAGGAGCGCCTGGCGAGGGGGGGATGCATGATTAAAGGGTGCTGCGTAGATCTAATGCACAGTTCGCGTGTGGGCTTGGTTTGAAGGCGACATGGATGAGGCGCAATGTTTGAGTATTGTCTTACCAGGGGCGCCCATTAAGAGTTACAGGGGCAGTGGGTGCCCTTTGATATACCGGTTGGTCTCCTTTACCACACGTCAGCTGATATTGATAGTTATAGCTTTTAGTTATGTAACGACCATAGCTACATGCCTGCTATCCAACCCCGCATGGCAGCAGCTAAATATCCAACCAAGTATCTACATGCTCTAGATCGTCCATCGATTCGCCTGTGGCGATTTCCTTGCCAAGGCGCCTTCGTTCATGGCGAGTCCAACTTACAACCTCGACCCAGCGTTGGCATTCTCTGCCTTAACTTCAACGAGTAACTTCCCTATATGGACAGAAAAGTCAGTCGCATAACTCAAGCTTAAAAAGTTAATTGGAGTTCACGTACCGGTGTTGATTCCGTTGTATAGAGCAACCAGCGCCTGCTCAGCAGCACGCAGTCCTCCCTTGACAATCGTCTCCTTACGCTTCAGCTTGCCATCTGAGAGCCACTGCACGAGTTCTTTACGCGCAGCAGGGAACTCCTTGACGTAGTCGAACACGATGAACCCTTCCATTCTGAGGGGAACTGTCAGCCGCGAGGTTTTTAAACCTGTGATAATAGGATCTTACCTGATGCGCATAGCAATGACCATGGAGATGTTCTACGAGAGTTAGTTTGAATGGAAGTTAATAAGATGATTTAGGGGAACAACCTTTGGCCCTGTTGGCTTGGCGTCGTTGTACTGCGAGATAGCTGTCATAAAGTCAGAAAACCGCCCGCTCGCCAAATGACAGACAACTTACCACCACACATGACAAATCTCGAATGGGCCTTGGCCCTAGACAGAGCCATCTCGAGGATCTCTCCTCCAACATTGTCGAAGAAAACATCAATCAAGTCCTTCGTCGCCTCCTTGAACTGGGCACGGAAGTTCGGGTCCTTGTAGTTAAGCGCACCGTCACAACCAAGCTCCTTCAGCCACTCGACCTTATCGTCGCTTCCCGCAAGACCCAGGACCTTGGCCCCCTTCAGCTTCGCAATCTGGCAAACGACGCTTCCCGTCGCTCCAGCTGCGCCCGAGACGACGACAAAGTCGCCAGCCTTGACCTTTCCGACGTCGATCAACCCGAAATACGCTGTCAGACCTGTCATTCCCAGGACACCCAGCGCATCTGTGACCTGTCCGCCAGCTGGGACCTCAAGGAGCGTGAGCTCCTTCTCCTTGGCGATCGCCTGCTCAGTCCAGCCGGTGGAGCAGGTGACGTAGTTGCCCTCAGAGAACTTTGCGGACTTGGAGGCCAGCACCTTTGCGATCACGGCGCCGCGCATCTTCTCGCCAATCTGTACGGGAGGGACATACGACCGCGTGTCTATGAGGTATGTCAGAGGCATGGTCAAATGTGGGTGTTGTCACGTGAGGGGGAGGGGGTCCTCACCGTTCAGCCAGCCCCGCATGGCAGGATCAAGACTGAGGTACAGCGTGTCGACCAGGACTTCTCCATCCTTCAGATCTGCGGCCGTTAAGGCTTTGTGCTCCTTCACGGTGAACGTCTCGCCCGGGACGATGAGGGACGTTGGACGTTTTGCGAGGACAACGGATTGGTAGGTTGATTGGGCCATGGTTACTGTAATGATGATGATGAAATGGAATTTCAATGCAATGTGTAGTGAGCTGTATACTTATATACCGCGGCTTTTCTCTCTTAATATCAATATTAAGGCCGTCGATTAGCAATACGGCAATGATTATTAATCTTTTAATAGTATTCGAATCCACAAGTGCTCTTTGGAAGTTCTCCAAGCCTCTTGTTTCGAGGAGATATTAGGTTATCTCAAATCGTGCCTCGGCATTTTGAGTACTTGGTGGACCAATCAACGGCCTGGAAACGATCGAACATCTGGGCTCTCCAACAGACAAGGTCACATGTGTAGCTAGCCGCATACAGCCCCTTGAAAACTTCTTATGGTAATAAACCTTAATTTTTTCGCAGGACTTCTCTTTCCAATTATGAGGATTTATTTAATTAGAAAACAAGATAAAAAGATGCAGGGAACATAGGTTAGCTAGTAAAACTGCGATTTTGCCATTATCGTCATTCTTGAAATGTTTTAGACCTAATCAAGAAAATCATCGCCACAGTGCCACTTTGGCCCCACCTTAAGAGGGTGGACAATTATCGCTCAACGACACACCTCACCAGCATCCAGGCCCGTGGCGAGTATTTGTGTTGATAAGGCGACCCCCTTGCCTTGACCGACTCCCACTTTACCATTTCTCAGCAAGGCGATCAGATGCCTTCCGAAAGCAGCAGCGTACCGCCAGTGACCTCCAACTCTGATGTGGTTGGGGGAGCTTCAGCTGCTAAATCCCAATGCCCTGCACCCAGTGACCAACCCAGAAAAACAAATCATAGTTCTTCAGAAAGTGTTATAACAGAAGCTGGATCTTTGCTTCTCAACGGTAGTGCTGGGGCATCTCACAAATCAACAAAATCCAAACAAATGCAGGTCATTGACATCAAAAAGGACTTGTCGGCACTGGTTGCCCAGCAGATGCTGACTACGCCCGATGCCATTGCACTAGAGGATGAGACGACGAAGTTGACTTACAGCGAGCTAGACCAGAGAGTTACGGCCCTTGCCAATCGCCTCCGTGACAACGGAGTTGGCCGGGACAATCTCGTCGGGGTGCTTTTGGGACGCAGCGCAAATTATGTGATTGCTTGCCTTGCGGCTCTCCGTGCTGGAGGGGCCTTCCTGGTTCTTGAACTGGCCTACCCACCAAATCTCCTGGCGGATGTCATCGATGATGCCAAACCAACCGTCGTAATCACAAATTCAACTCAAGCCAACCAGTTCAACGCAGATATCCCCCTCATTGTCCTGGACGAGCTTGGGACGGATCCGTACAAGTCCACAGGGCCCGTGAAGGGGCTCTCTCCCTTACCTGCCGAAGATGACCTCGAACGGCTTGCTTTTGTGTCCTACTCGTCCGGAACCACCGGCCGACCCAAGGGGATTGCAAACCCCCACATGGCGCCAGTGCTTTCATATGACTTGAGGTTTCGCCTCAGTGATCTCTCCACTGGAGACCGCGTGGCTTGCAATGTCTTCTTTGTCTGGGAAATTCTGCGGCCCCTCCTGAGAGGAGCGACTGTGTTTTGCGTCCCAGATGAGGCTAGTTACGACCCTGTTGCACTTGTGGATCTGCTCTCCCGCCAGCGCATTACGGAAACCCTTATGACGCCAACTCTTCTGGCTGCAGTCCTCTCTAGACACCCAGATATCGAGTCTGATCTCCCAGATCTTCGCACGTTGTGGTTCAATGGTGAGGTCGTTACAACAGATCTTGCCCGCCGAGCCATGAAAGCTCTCCCGAAAACGCGCCTGCTTAACTGCTACAGCGCCAGTGAAACTCACGAGATTGCCTGTGGGGATATCCGGGAAATTATTAACGAGGAGTCTCCTTACTGTCCTGTGGGGCATCCCATGGAACCAGAATATACCTACATCCTCGACGCGAGCGGTAAGAAGGTCGACACTGGTGTCCCTGGAGAGTTGTTTGTCGGTGGATCGCTTCTTGCTCGGGAGTATCTCAACCTTCCTGAAACTACCGCTGAAGCTTTCGTGCCGAATCCATTTGATGAAACGCCGGGTTCCCGCATGTACAGAACCGGAGATTTGGCACGAATGCTCCCGTCTGGGGTTCTTGAGATCACTGGCCGCGTAGGAGCTATGATCAAGGTCCGAGGCTATTCCGTCGTGCCTGGCAAGGTTGAGAATGCCATTATTGAGAAACTAGCCGTCAAGCAATGCGCAGTCATCGCTCATGGCGACGGCCTCGATCGTCAACTGGTTGCGTATATTGTACATGACAAGGAAGATCCAGGAGACCGCGCCATCCCCATAGTTGACGAGGCTGGATACAGTCTGGTCGCTCGACGAACCCTGTCGACATCGCTAGCTCAGTACATGATTCCAGCTCTATGGGTCGAACTTGACGAGCTACCCACCAACAGAGTGTCTGGAAAGGCTGATGTCAAGAAACTGCCTCCCCCAGTTGTCTCCATTTCAACCATTTTCAACCACACAAAGACTGAGCGTGACCCCAGAATCAACATCGAAGCCATCGCAGAGATTTGGGCTGCATCCCTCAACGTACCATTCAACTCCGTGACAAAGGAGCACACCTTTTTCGACCTGGGTGGTCATTCTTTGACGCTCGCTGATCTCGCCACCAGGCTGTCGAGGGAATTTGGCTTCCTTGTCCCAGTCTCACGCCTTGTTGTGAACCCTACTCTCCAGGGCCACTTGGACGTTGTACTTGCTGTTCGAGATGGTCACACCGCAGCAGTACAGGCAGATTTGCCTGCTGTGCTGCGCGCAGATTGCACACTTCCTGAGAGTATCCAGCCCGCTGGCCACCCTGTGTGTTCGCTCGAAAATGCCAATACGGTCCTGTTGACTGGTGCGACCGGTTTCCTGGGCGCCTTCATACTCTGCGATCTCCTAGAATCAACATCAGCCCGCATTTTGTGTCTCGTGCGCTTCACTGACCCCAAAGGAGAAGATGCCCCAGCGGGTGTCGCAAGAATACGCAAGAACTTGCTTGATCTGGGACTATGGAAGGACTCGATCCTCGATCGCATCGAGGTTCTCCCAGGAAACCTGTCGCATAAACGACTTGGCCTTGGTATCGGTGCCTATAAGGAGCTTGTGGACAGTGTCCAAGTAATTATCCATTGTGCAGCCACCGTCAACCTAGTGTACCCATACGCTGCCTTACGGGATGCCAATGTGGGTGGCACAAGAAAGATTTTGCGCCTGGCGGGCCAAAGCGGTGCGACGCTCCAGTACATATCTACAAACGGCGTCTTGCCACCATCCCAGAAGGCATGGCCAGAGAGCTCTATGATTGATGTGAACGCTGTTCCAGAGAGCCTGGTTGATGGCTATGGGCAGACGAAATATGTTGCTGAGGAGCTTGTTCATGAGGCAGGTCGCCGTGGGATGCCCGTGAGGATATTGCGATGTGGAACCATCAGCGGCCACAGTACTTCGGGGTCGACCAATACTTACGATCTCTTCACTGCATTGCTCGTGGAATCACTGCACCTTGGGTATTACCCAGATATTGCCGGATGGCGCGCTGAGATGACTCCAGTCGACCATGTTAGCAAGGCCGTCACTACTATTTCCAATGATATTCAGACAAAGCAGCGTGTGTTCCATCTCGGGGATTCCAACCCCGTGGAGACTAAGTCGCTATTTGATAACCTCGCAGAGCTCGGATATCCAACAGAGCCACTTGAATGGGACAAGTGGGTTTCGCTTTGGACACAAAAGCGAGGCTCTGCGAAGAGAGGGGCTGGCGCTTTTACCGCCGACATTCTTCGTGGTGGAATGCCGACCGTAGAATTCTTGAAAGATATCACGATTCTCGGCGACGAGGAATCGAAGCCTGTCCTCAGCGCTCTGCAACGCCCCAAAATCGACGTCAAGTTGCTTGAGACCTATGCTCGCAACTGGTACGCCAGAGGTTGGCTGCCACGTCAACCTTTACGTCTGCAACAGTCGAATGGGGTTGTGAATCTGCCAAAGAAGGGGCCATTAAGCGGGCTTGTGGCTGTCATCACCGGTGCATCGTCTGGAATCGGCGCTGCGACCGCCACTGCCTTAGCCAAGGAAGGTGCCCATGTCGCACTTGCCGCCCGCCGCACTGAGGCCCTCGAATCTCTTAAAAAGAAGATCTCAACCTATGGCGGTAAAGTTCTTGTACACCAGACCGATGTCACCAAAAAGGAGCAGGTCGAATCACTCGTGCGCGCCACCGAAGAGACTCTCGGCCCAGTCGATATCTTTGTTTCTTGCGCTGGCGTCATGTACTTTACCATGATGGCAAATGTGCAAACCGAGGATTGGGAACGTACAGTTGATGTGAACTGCAAGGGCCTACTTAACTGTCTGTCCTCCACCGTCCCATCGATGCTGTCCCGAGGCAAGGGTCACATCGTTGCTATATCCTCGGATGCAGGCAGGAAGGTTTTCCCAGGCTTGGGTGTGTACTCGGCAAGTAAATTTTTCGTCGAAGCAACGCTTCAAGGCTTGCGTGTCGAGACAGCCGGTTCTGGTCTGCGTGTCACTAGCGTGCAGCCTGGAAATGTGGCCACGGAGCTCCTGTCAATGTCGACCGATGCGGAAGCTCTCAAGAAATTCGGAGAGCCGTCGGGAGCAAAGGTCCTCGATCCTGAGGATGTTGCGAATATGATTGTGTATGCTTTGAGACAGCCGCAGCACGTTGCGGTGAATGAAGTGATGATTGAGCCTCGGGATGAGCCGATTTGATGGAGATAGAATATCTTCGGAATTTAGGTCGGTTGCGATGAAGGGTGTTCTAAACAAGGATTTAGCAAACTTTGACGAATATTATATATAGCGCGAATGATAAATTGGAAGGCAAAGAAGAAATAGAGAAGGGCCATGTAACTTAGTATATTTCATGAGAGCATTCAAGGTGGATAAGCATTTTCATTGACCCTTATGTTGTGCTTGTATCCCCCCTATCGAAATCCCGCCATACCATCCCCATGCCATCCCAATCGCCCGACTGCCAACCACACAATCCATCTAAAACTTGTGCACATTAGCTTTTAAAATGGTCTTGAAACGGAATTACAAGGCGTACCTGCACAAGTCCTCCCTCCATCAGATATCGTAATTGACTGCATTCGGATCTTCTGAGAGGTGGCTGACGTCCATCGACTTCAAATATGTAGTTTAGAACTCCGGGGCAGCAGGTAGTGTCATGACGTCCTTCGGAATTGACCTCATCGGCCCAAAGATGTGGAGTGCCTCCAGGTTGGTCTTCACGGCTGCTCTTCCCACTCCAGACCTTTCGATCTGAGGTCCCCCTGGCGCTGCTTGCAACACGTATCGGTACCATCCAAAGATCAGTACTCCCATAGTGATTCTAAAGTGCTTCTGTAGGATCACCCGGATCTTCTCTTCGTCTGCTTCGTTGCGGGGAAGGGGGTGGTAGACGAAATCCTAAGACACACTTTTGAAAGTTTGCGCGAAGACATAATATATGTGACGCTGTCCAGCGAGGTTACAGAAATATCGGTATCTGAGTTCCTCAGAGGGTTCACGGAGAGCGATCTCTAATGCGAGGCGCAATTGCGGGTCCTGGAGCTGAGCATGCATGATGGAGCATGCTGTATCGAATGACTTCTCGAGCAAGTTTCTCGTTAGAGTTCTAACATGATTCTTTATAGCACGTTCATAAATAACATTGCTGTGTATTCTTGCGCCGACAACGGTGTCTCCTGGAAGACACATGTGCATGTGGGTCATCGGAAGTGAATGATAGAACATTTCTACCCCTTTCGCAATCTGTAACGAGTACCGGGGCGTAGCAAGTCTATCGGCTTCGTCGATTTGGGGCGCGAAACCGACGTAAGAACTGATCGGAGTATACGCGGGCAGAGGATGGTTCACGGACTGTCGAGAATTAGCATATATTCGTGTTAGGATGCGTTTGAATTATACCAGCTCTCGTCGAGCACCCTTGCCGAACTTAGGCTCTGTCCATATGCCTTCAGCCTTTGCATCTATTAGTCTCTGAGCCGTCGCGTTGATCTGTTCGGTTGAAGTGAATAGCTGATTTGGCGATATCGCTGCCACCGCTGGTACTGCGGCCATGGCGGAGTAGTCGACGTGGTCGGCGTTCTTGTTGTTGGTAAACTAAATAGAAAGGTTGGTGTGGTCGAAAAGTTAAGTGTGGTGGTTTTGAGCGGGGGAATTTATCACTTTGGTAAATTCACTTATAAGTCAAGGGGACAAATCAGGACTCCTTTAATGAGACGGCTGTAAAACTGTCCAGCCAGTCGTTAATACTTATGGAGTCGCACGGTGGAAACACCATTAAAAGCGCGTTTAACGGCGTTTCCACCGTGCGACTCCATAAGTTATCTCTTCATACTCTGAGCAGCGTATACGCTGATGCACCGCTCGTCCGCAAATATTAAAGTTCAATCGTATCAAGGTGGGCAGGGGTTCGATCACGCACTTCGACAGGGGCTACAAATTGATACATCTCTTATGCAGGCGCACCCAGCCTTGGACGAGACTAATTGGAAGAGACTAATTGGAAGGGGTGGTTTGGTGTACTTGAGGATTCTTAACAGATACCGTCGATTAAAGAGAGAGTACAAACAAGACAAGAGTCACAGCTTCAGAGAGACTTTTGAAATATTAAAAGGCAATATATAGCTAAAATGGCAGGTAAATACACTCCGACGGGCCCAACGTGTTCCCTCCGCCGAAACCAACACAGAAGTATATACAACACCCCCTACCAAATTAGTACACATACCTAAACGTCTTGTTCTCCTTATCCGTCTTATTATTCCACGCATCCGCCTCAGAGTCCCTCCCCTCGGCCGGGCTCGCCACCGCCTCCTTCTTATCCTTCCTCCGGTTCGCCCACACGTAGTAGCCGAACAGCACGACCGCAACCGCCGCGCCCGCCGCCTGCGTCGCCAGCACAATAATCTTCGCGGGGCGGAACTCCGGCCCGTCCTTGGCCTGGAACGTCTGCGGGCCAATAATGTTGCCGATGGAGAAGCTGCCGGCGATGAGTGCGCTCGCGACTACGCGCTTGGTGTGGCCAGCGCAGTTGGCGACGGTCCACTGGTAGATGACGACCAGCGTCGCGACAATGGCGTTGACGAGGTAGATACCTGCGAGCAGGGCGGCGCGGTTCGTCTTGGGGGCGAACGACATTAGGCCGCCGCCGAGGATGCCGGGGATGCAGCAGGCGACGATCCAGGCCCAGCGGTTGGAGGTGTGGCGGACGCCGAAGCCGACGATGAGGGTCGAGGCGATAGAGACGATGCCGCCGGGCATGTTGAGGAGGGCGGAATGGGGCTTGGAAAAGCCAAAGTTCGAGATGAGGGTCGAGGAGTAGGAGGTGATGACGCCACTGGAGACGGAGATCTGGGGGTGGGTTAGCGGGGCTGTAGATCGCATTGGGAGTGGGGTCTTACCAGGACTGTCAAGATAACCATGAGCCAGATCTGGACGTCCATGAGGACCTCGAGAACGTGGGTCAGCTTGAAGTGGTGGTTCTCGATACCGGTCTGGTTAACGGAGACGTGCCTCAGGAGGGCGATCTTCTCGGCCTCGGTGAGGAATGTGGCCGTCATGGGCGTATCGGGTAGGATGAAGTACGTCGCGACACCAACCAAGCTCGTGATGATGCCGAGGACAATGAACATCAACTGCCATCCCTTGAGGCTTGAGTGCTCCACGTGCTGGAAGCCAAAGGAGACAATGCCCCCGATGATCTGGCCTACGCCGAGACCGCAGTACCAGAGGCTGAATCTGGGGGCTTGCTCGGACTTGGTGTACCACTGACTGCTGATGAGCATGAGGCAGGGTGCGATGGATGCTTCGAAGATGCCGAGGAAGATGCGGGCGACAAGCAGAGAGTGGTAGTTGAAGGCAGCGGCAGTGCAGGCTGTTGCAACACCCCAGAGGACGACGTTGGCGGCGAGCCATTTAGCCACGGGGACCTTTTGGAGGAAGTAGCCTGGGAGTGTCAGTGAGTGTGACGGCAATAGATGGAGGGGAACCGACCATTGGGGACTTCGGCGATGAGGTACGCAATGAAGAAGGCGGAAGCGACGTTTGAGAAGTTGTTGCCGACTAGATTTAGGTCCTTGGTTATTCCCATGACAGCGGCATACTATCGTAAATAATCAGCATTACATATCTGATGGCCTGTCCACTATACGGTACTCACGTTGATGACGACTTTGTCAATAAACTGCAGCGTGTAGCATGCAAACATGATGGGGACGATCCACCAGTCGATCTTTCGTCGCAAAGCCTTGAGATCAACTGTCTCATCGGCCTGGCTCTGGTGGTTGAGGTAGAGATACGCCTTATCGAGATCTTTGCTCTCAATGCTGCCCGCCACAGGCGAATGGATCGAACGTCCATCGAAGCTTGGGGTCTCATCGCCTGGGACCGGCATCTTTTTCTCATCCATGGTAGACGCCTCCATCGCGATATGGTTGCAAAACGAAGGTAGAGCGCAACAACGCAATTGCAAAACAGCGACACTGGAGAAAGAGATTTGTTATTTTTGCGACGACGTGGATAAATTGCAGCGCGATACTGCAAGTAAGTCACGACCCTGGGGTAGGGGGGGTAGACACATGCTAGACAGGTACGACAGGGTGGTATGAAGTAAGTACATTCGGAGAATACTATACAGTAGAGTGATATATGCTTGGCCTACCTTCCCAATGAAGAATATCAACGGCGGATCCACCCATAGATCTGCGTCGCGTACCCTGGCCATGCACGAGAGGAGTGCGTGGACAAAATATTTTGTTGAGACATTCGGAGTTTGAGTGCTCGGCAATGTACACTTTCCCATACCCTTTTTAGTCATGTCCGGCGCTGATACGTTACCACCAGCTGCCTGTACACCTGTGATCCTCATGATCCTCACGATGGAAGCGTCATCCCTGTGCTTTGGAAGGGGCGATCAGGGAACAAAGGCACGACGGAGCGAAAGTTTCCATCCACAACGATCTCGCGGCGATCCCTTCCAGGATGCGCCGGCACTTCCAAGGTGCCACTCCCCCGTCTCGCAAACATGCCCCGAGAAAAAATCGGAGCACCGACCTTGCAGGACCAACCATCGCCAGACCTGCAGTGCGACGGTGGATTCGAGCGCCACCAATTTATGTGTGAGCGAGTTGTTTTATGGCTTCATTCGCGACAGGCGCATTCGGTGTATTTCGCCATTGGCCGCCAATAAGGCAACCCCCGCCCAATGCTCGTCCGGGAAAACGCTCCCCGAACCGACGACTGAGACATGTTCCTAGGGCTGCTAGTACGTGAGCAGGATATGTGAACGCAGATCACCACGTATTGTTCGAAGTTTATGCTGAAGTACTGGGTTATTCATGGGTTTTCTCAGGCGCGGGCGCAGATTGGTGGGGGGGCAGCTCCCCTCCTAACCAACATGGTGACAGGTCACTATACGGAGTACTATGCGAAGTAGAATTGGGGGGCGGCCAGTTTGCTTTATCTCGGCGCCGTCGCCGTCGAGTTCTCACGGGCGTGAACTTTTTATCATCTTCATCCCATTTCCTGACTTCGTCGACTTTCCGCGCAACGATGCAGTGGGTGCACAATGCCAGTCCGGAAGTGATGGCCAAGTCGCAGTATGCGTCCATCCTGGGCGTAGTACTGGGACTCACGGGCCTGATGGTTTTTACAGTTGCACTGCGTGGATATGTGCGCATTGCGATGGTTAAGGCCGTGGGAAAGGATGATTGGGTTATCCTGTTCTCAGCAGTAAGGCGCCCCGAGCGGTGGCTGACTTTGGCGCGATGCTGATTTGGATGTGGCAGATTTGCAGTGTTATTTACAGTGGTCTCTGCATTGGCCGTGAGTTCTTCAGTCAGCTTTGCATGGTGTATTTGCTAACGAAGAGTAGAGTCAAGATGGGGCCTCGGACTCGATATCGCGATCAGGCCGAAAGAAAACCTGAATAATTACTCAGTTGTGAGTCCAGACGTCAATTATCCTCATACAGTTCCCCAGCTGACAAGGCACGGTTAGATCAACTTCGCAGGGAGACCCTTTTACATGGCTGGCATCACCGGGTTCAAGGTCGCCCTCTGCCTTTCATATCTTCGCATCCTGAACAAGTCGAACAAGACCTACCGGAAATTCGTCTGGATCGTCCTTGTTACCTGCGTTCTTAGCCATCTCGGAGGGACCCTCGTTCTCATCTTCCAATGCAAGCCGGTACATATTAAATCACCTATACTCGTTATCCTCTCTAACTTCCCATCCAGGTTAAAAGATCATGGCTTCCCAAAACGCCCGGCTCCTGCCTCCCCAACGACACTACCTTCTACGCTCTAGCCGCCATTACCATCATCTTCGACTGCATAATCTTCGTGCTGCCCATTCCCCTCCTCTATTCGCTGCAGATCAACATCCGGCGGAAGATAGCCTTGATGACCGTCTTCTTGCTCGGCCTGTTCACGACCATCTGCTCCATCATGCGCATGGTTCAGATTATCACCATTGCCAAGACAGGCAACTCTACAATGCTCGTTCTCTGGGGAACGATCGAGATGAACGTTGGCGTGCGTCCTTCCTTTCCTTTCTCCATGAAATCACCAGCTAACCCTCCACTAGATCTCACTCACATGCATTCCCACCCTCGCGCCGCTCTTCACCTACTTCAAAGAAAAGACATCCTACTACACCCACGGCGCCAGTCGCGAACGAACCAATGGAAGCGCCAATGCGATGCAGGTCCTGAAGTCTGCTCGGGACCGCGCGAGCGCCGAACGCTGGCGCGACCGCGACAACACCAGCGACACGAGCAGCCAGAAGGAGATTCTGGGGACAGACGGCAACGTCGCCACTCAGAGGGGAGCATCGAAGGGGAAGAACGGAGGAATCACAGCCACGGTAACAGTGGATGTCAAGGTAGAAGAAGCGGAGGGGCCACGAAACGGAGAGTTCCGCCGAGAGGAGAGGTGGACATAGATGTAATAAAGTATCTGTACATAATCGCACGTAGTCGTAAAGGACATTCTGATGCTTCCTCCACACGTTACGAAAAGATCTGCGTCTGTTGTTGGTTCCTGTACTTCGTACTCGGTACGACCATACTTCTAGGGTATCCTTATGAGGTTGAACCAAACACTATCCCTGCCCCTGTCTGCCCTATCTAGTCCACATGCAGCGTCCCAGCCCCGATTGGCGCGCGGGCGCGTCACATCCTTATCTCGGGTAAGTTCTAGCGCCAAACGGCCAAAGGCGCTGGGTCTGGTCTAAGGCCCGTGCACTATTTTTTAGCTGCTGACATCGTTGGTGCGCGGGAATTGGTCGCCCGGTTCCCGCCGGGAAAACGATCTAGACTTATTATAGACAGAGTTGGCGGGATCGGCAGACAGGGTTTATCTTGGTTAGAGTGCAGGGGTAGTGACAGGGGTTATTGTGGTAAGGATGCGGGTGTGATAGCCTGATGGGGAATGGTGCATATACTGTATTTTTAGGCAAGGAGCAAGGTAGTAAGCATATGCATCAGTAAGAACGAGTAAGAACTGTACTATTGGGGTTGAAGTGGGTTTGATCAGATTACCATGATGGTACCTACGGCGATACTTCCACCCCACCACTCACTTCCCCCCACTCCGTATACTGCCGGGTACCAGGTGCAATGCCCACCCACGGTCGTATGTGAAGATCATGCAGAACAGATCATACAATATCTCCAACACATCCGAAGCAAGGGGCCAAAGCTAAACCAGACAACGAACGTCCCAGATCTGCCTCATCCACCGCAATGACCTCCTCCCCTCCACACACCCTCATCATCGGCGCCGGCATCACGGGACTCGTCCTCGCCCAGGCCCTCCGTAAGCGCCACGCCGCCGACTCCCCAACCGCACCACTCCCATTCAGTATCTACGAGCGCGACCCCAACCCCACTCACCGCGGAGCCGGCTGGGGCCTCACAATCCACTGGGCTCTCCCCGACTTCGAATCCCTCCTCCCCGCCGACCTCCTCGCCCGCCTCCCCGAAACATTCGTCGACGCCGCCGCCGTCACCGAAGGCCTCACCGGCAATTTCCTCCTCTTCGACCTCCAAGATGGCGCCGAGCGCTACCGTGTCCCCCCTAACACACGCATCCGCGTCTCCCGCGAGCGTCTCCGCCGGCTCCTCATGGATGGGCTAGACATCCAGGTGCGCCCCCCCACCTAAACCCATCCCTCTCCCGCTAACCCCCGCAGTGGTCCAAAACCATCGCAGAAATCGACACCACCACCCCCGGCGCCGTAACCGCCTCTTTCACCGACGGCACCACCGCAACTGGCACCCAGCTCATCGGCGCTGATGGCTCGCGCTCACGTGTGCGCACTTTCCTCGCCCCCTCCCCGGCAAACAACGTCCTCCCCGTCCGTCTCCTCGGCGCCAGCGTCCCGTACTCGTTTACACGATGTATTCCCATCCGCGACCTCGATCCGTTCTTCTTCCAGGCCAGCGACCCCGCCACGGACGCCTTCTTCTGGTTCTCGTTCCTGTCAGTGCCAGCTGACACCGCGGAAGACCGCGTGTGCCAGATCCTCGTGTCATGGCCGTTCCGGAAGGGGTTCCTGGGGCGCGAGGAGCCGGTTGACACGCCTGCTGCGGGAGAGAGGGTGGCGTGGATGAAGGAGGTTACGAAGGGGTGGGTGGAGCCGTTTAGGGGGATTGTGGCGGATATCCCGGAGGGGACTGAGGTGAAGAGTTTGGCGCTGGAGGATTGGCTGCCGGCTGAGAAGGGGTTTGATAGTAGAGATGGGAGGGTCACGTTGATTGGTGATGCGGCGCATGCGATGACTATGTGTATGTCCTCTCTTCGCCGTGATTTATGATATATTGCTAACTTCCCCTTTAGTCCGCGGCGAGGCTGCCAACCACGGCATCGCGGATGTTGCGTCCCTCGTCAGAGAGCTCTTCGCTGAGACTGACGCTAATGCTCCGGGGCCGATTGATAGGTACGCGGCGGAGATGATCCCGCGTGCGCGCGTTGCGGTGCTGAATTCACGGAGGGCGTGCCTGGATGCGCATGATCATGAGAAGATATGCGAGACGAGCCCGCTGGTGGCACGGAGGGTAATTGTGCTGGAGTGATGTGGGAGCGGGGGTGCCGGCCAAAAGTCTCGTGGGAGTGTACATAGCTGATGATCTATGCCAGCAATTTAAGATGATAGGATTTCTCCCTTGAACTATATTTCTGAATAACTAATGTGACAACTAGAGCGTTTAGTAACTAAGAGTCTTCATTTCGATTACAGTTGCCGTAATCGCAAGCTATCACGCACAGTCTCTCTTCTGACATTTGGGCGGCACGAGAAGTGAAAGGGACAGACCAAAGGCAGAGAGATCAAGGGACGACAAAATATCAAGAACATAGCGATTTATGGAAAGAAGGTTCGTAAACGCCTAAGTTAAACACATAATTTTAAAAACTAAACGCCCCTCCAAAGCTATCCGCTTTTATTTGAATTCAGTTCTATTATAGACACCGCTTCTAAACCAGGAGTACACTGAAAGCAAGTTAGAATCCCACCAGGAAATGTTATTTAGAGGGTAGACTGACGCGTTAACACACCCATCATTCTCGCAGTGGTTCATGATCTGCGCATATCTTCCCCACACCACCTTACCACCCGTAGTAACCAAGCCCAACTCGCTGACATTCACCTCGATAACCGTACCCTTCGTTAAGACACCAAGTTGGGTGTACATGGGGTTTTGCGGGTTCTTCTTCACGCTGATGATTGGTAGCTGAACGGTCACGCCAAGTTCCGGGTGCTGCATCGGTTGTTAGTAGAGCAAATGGTTGGTAGGAGTGGGCGACTGACAGTAACATTCGCCTTCTTGTATCTCAGACCCATAGGGCGGATGAACCTCTCGTATTTCACCGGGCGTCTGGTGAAGTCTGGTCCGACGAATGTCGGCTTGGTGATCATACGCTTCCATCCTGGAGACTCGTTAGCAGCTGTTTCTCTCTTTAGAATACGATAATGACGCACCCTTCTTCGCAGTCTTCTTTCCGGTCTTGACAACCTTGAACATCTCCTCCTCGGCGATACCCCTAACCTTTGGTAACGGCACATTGAACTTGGCCGCCTTCTCCTTCCGCTTATTTTTAACTAGTAGTGGTCAGCAAGCCGTCCAAAAAAACCACCATGTGTTCGACGTACTCGAGCTGCTCAGAGCCTTCGCGTTTGTAGGATTCGATCTGTCGAGAAGATATTGTGGGAGGGGCGTGTTTGAAGGTTCATTTGGTGCTGAAGACTTGACGTTACGCTCCTCGTGCGCCTTGATCTGCTTCTTCATCTGGATCTTCTCATGATGCCTCTTCTTCTGGTATAACTTGGCGCGTAGACCAGTCAGGTTCTGCGCATCCTGCGACTGCTTCTTGCCTTCTCTGGCTGCTCTCTTGCGGGTCTTCTCCTCGTGATCGAGCTTGGGTGGTCCGTTAGTTCATGCGTACTCGCGGATATGGTCGAGGGGGGGTCATACTCTTCTTCCGTGGAGTTTCCTCCAGCGGTCCATACTGTTTTGGTTGTCAGAATCATTGCCTCTGGGATGGGTTGTAGTGTCCTTACTATTCATTTTGAGGCATTGTAGAGGGTCGCTATCGGGCGACTGCCTGGGTACTTGGATGGGTGTTGGAAAGGTTTGTCGACTGCCAGAATAGTTGGCTGGCTGTCTGGGTTGTTGGTCGACTGTCTGGGGTGGTTGGAGGTGGAGGTTATCCCACGAATTGCGCCAAGTGCGATAAAAATTCACAGCTTATCGGGGACTCGGTCTAACCGTAATCTCGTTAGCGTTGATCAACACCTCAGGCAACAAATATATCAACGACGACAAACAAAAGATTCAATAAATGGCAGGGACTTGCCACTTCTATGAAATCGAGAGAGTCGATCTCTAATGAGTATTTAACGATTTTCTTTCTATCCCTTTTTGCTCTCCTTTGTTCTGTTTCAGAATCAGCAATGCCAAGTCCGTTTTAAATCTATTATGTCACGTGATATAATATATTACATTTTCTGGTCTCAGTTTACATATTTGTTGTCAAACGTCGCAGTTTCTGGAAGTCTACATGTTATTTTTGTGAATTTGCAGCTTGCTTTTAGTTTTTGTTTGTACCTGCCTTGCTTTTTCTAGCGTTGTGATAACGAGATGTCCGAAGATGCGTCAGGGACTTATTCCTTCGACGGGGTCCTGAATTTCCGTGATGTGGGGAAGACGATCAACCAGTATACTGGCAAGAGGTTCTACATCCAGTGCATCCAATACTATTATATACATGTTGCTTATATTACTACCCCAGACTGGTAGCTGAAGGCCGCTTGTTTCGATCCGCCAGGCTTGGTATGCTCACTTCCCTGGCCTTTATTCAGGAAGCTCACACGTTATCACTCAGACGATGCATCCATTTCTGACCGCGAGGCGCTTTGTCATAGCGTCGGAATCAAGACGGTTATGGACCTGCGAACAAAGTACTGCTAGCTAGGTTATTCTCCAGGCCAGGAAGTTCTGACTCAACCAGGTCAGAACATGTTAAGCAGGCCAAGAAGCGCGAGGGGGACCTCAAAATACCGGCATTGCTGAAGTCAAACGACGCCTTGGCGCAACCAATGGAGATTCCTGGGTTGGGGTACCTCAATATTAATATCAACGGGAAGGGCTTCGAGCGAACTCTCTTGTGGAGGCTGTCTTTTTGGAATATTTTGTAGGTCAACATTTCTGGCTTACCGTTACGGAGCTCGAGTTGGGTGTAGTTCATTCAATGATCGGCTTTAGGAATCCGAGCATATCAGTCGAATGCTACACTGTTTCCCCTACCGCCCACTGGCACCCGCTAACGTTCTTATGTTTATTAGGAAAGTTCTAATCCTAATGCTCTTCGGCTACCGCATGGAAGCCATCAGCATCCTCGGCCGCGAGGTCATGAACCCTCGCGGCCTCATCGGTCTAGGATACGACACCATCGACTACTGCGGTGCCGAGCTAGCCATAGTTTGTCCCCCTCTCCCATTCCCAACACACCGATCTAACAACACAGGCCCTCGGCGAATTTGCATCCTCCCCGCGCTACCCTATTCTCGTGCACTGCACGCAAGGCAAAGACCGGACAGGGCTTATCATATGTCTGCTACTGCTGCTGCTCGACGTCCCCGTCGACGCTGTGACGTACGACTACACGCTGAGTGAAGCGGGCTTGCTTTCGGAGAGGGAGGAAAGGATGGTGGAGATTAGGGAGATTGGACTGACGGAGGAGTTTGCGAGCGCGCCGAGGGAGTGGATTGTGAAGATGCATGAGTATTTGGGGGAAAAGTATGGGGGAACGAGAGAATATCTTGAGGCTATTGGGGTTGATGAGGGGATGCAGGCGAGGATTACTGAGGCACTGCTTGGTTGATATAAATAGTTGTCGACAAATAAAGTATAGCATACAAGTCGCAGCTACGACCGTCTCTCACCTCTTGCCTGTAACGTCCAGTCTCTTACGTCCAGTCTCTCACGTCCAGTCTCTCACATACAGTCTCTCACGTCCAGTCTCTCACATACAGTCTCTCACATACAGTCTCTCACATTCAGTCTCTTACGCCCAGTCTCTCACGTCCAGTCTTTCACGCCCAGTCTCATATCTAGTCTCTCACCTTCAACGCCTGAAATCCAGCTTACAAAAAGGCGGATTTGTAGTGTTATCCCCGCTATTTGATCTGAGCCTCTCATCTCCGTCAATTCACCGAACTGAGGCGATATCTCCGTCCTCTCATCGTACTTTGCAATATCAATTTGCAGCTACAGAACCACAAGCGATGTCGTCAAGGCTAGGAGCTGAGCCTCTCATCTCCGTCAATTCCCCGAACTGAGGCGATATCTCCGTGAAACAATCGTACTTTATAATATCAATTTGCAGCTACAGAACCACAAGCGATGTCGTCGAGCCCAGACCAGCCTATACAGCGAATTTACATGATGACAAAGCTCGCCCCCACCAAGGATCGCACCGGATTTAAGAACCACCATCCGCGTCATCCACTCCAGTCTCAGACCAGCCTAGCCTCTTTTGAAGTCCGAAGGATTTGGTGTGCGCCGTGTCCGTTTCAGCGAATCAGAGTCCTCTCTATTCGACGTACTTGGCAAAAAGACCCTCTAAGCAAGCTTTGTCGGCGTTCCCACTCCCCGACCTCCGACACCCCGACGTGCCGACGTCCACACCCATCTTTTTTGGTAGGAAGTATTGACTGAGTAACTCCCCTCGCCATTTGCAGGTAGGAGCCAGCCAAAGACGGCAGGAGTTAGTCGTTCGGTACTTCGGCACGCTTGGGGCGAAGAAAATGTTGGCCCCAAGATGAGGGGAGAGTAGAGACAGAGCCAGTAGGGGAGAGATATAGACGCCACTACAGGCACTACTGTAACTAACTTGACGTGTCTCGCGTGGCCAGCAATGGGGAGCACGCGGCTTCGTAATGGTTAATTACAGCCGGGCGTCGTATGTATGGAGAGCTACGACTCACACGAAGTAGTATGAGTCGACGCGCATACTACGAATGCCTACACGGAAGAGGGAAGGCTTGTCTGTCACGTACTGGGATCATATACTAGGGATCCAGAGTATACTTAACCTAGACGTCACCTCCCCAGGATCCCAAAAGGCTAGGTCCGAGTCCCAATCCCGTTCCCACCTAGCAATCGCGCTTTTGTTAGATAGCCTTGCGCACCCATATATCCTCTTCCTCCTCTCTTCTCCCATACCATTGCCGCCTGCCATCCTCGCCCTATAGATTCGGGTAAAACATCTTGCATCTAGGTCTTACATTGTGGCGCATCAGCGATGGTCTGACAGACGATCCGTGCCGATCACCTCCAACAGC
The DNA here is from genome assembly GCA_000750925.1 of Pseudogymnoascus sp. VKM F-4518 (FW-2643). Lineage (NCBI taxonomy): Eukaryota > Fungi > Ascomycota > Leotiomycetes > Thelebolales > Thelebolaceae > Pseudogymnoascus > Pseudogymnoascus sp. VKM F-4518 (FW-2643). Next base: position 10,885 of record JPKC01001960.1, on the reverse strand, counting down.
CACAGCACGGCCACAAGATGTCTGACCCTGCGGTGCGACGAGCGACCAACGCTGCGATTGACCCCGCTGCTGCTGTGAACAGCACAAACCGTGATGAACCGCTGGCTGTTGACGACGAGCGAGACGGACGCGCCCGCGAGAGCGACGAGAAGACCGAGAGGGATGAGAGGGATACGGATTTTGAGAAGGCCGAGAGCCGTGATAGCGATGCAGGCTTCGAGAAGACCAAGAGTGCCCATGAGGCAAAACCGATTGGAGAACCGCTAGTTCCGTATGCCACCTCTGCGAGCGGTGCCTCTGCAGCGACTACCGTGCCGACAGTGGTGAAGAAGAAGCCATGGTACAAGACGCCCAATCCGATGATGTGGGGGGCTATCCCGCCTATTCCTGAAGAGAGAGAGGTTTCGAGGGAGGCGACTGCGGGGTGGTTCAGCTTATTGACTTTTCAATGGATGGCGCCAGTCATGACCGTGAGTGATCTATATCCGCATGTGCAATTACGATTTCTAACTCTGGATTCTAGGCCGGCTACAAGCGACCACTCGACCAGAACGACATCTGGCTTGTGAACCCCAAGCGCAAAGCAACACCAATGACCGAGCGTATGCAAGCCTCATTCAAGCGGCGCGTGGAGAGAGGCGACAAATACCCCCTCCTCTGGGCCATGCACGAGACCTTCAAGTGGGAGTTCTGGATCGGCGGCTTCTGCCAGTTCTTCGCCAACCTGTTCACCGTCTTCGCACCCTTCACGCTGCGCTTCCTGATCCAGTTCGCCACCGACGCATACGTGGCGCAGCAGACAGGCGCGCCGGCACCGCATATTGGAAAGGGCATCGGGCTGGTGGTCGGCGTCACGGCTATGCAGGTGTGTCAGAGCTTGGGAATGAGCCACTTTATCTACAGAGGCATGATGATTGGAGGGCAGTCACGCGCGGTGATGATATCGTGTATTTTTGAGAAAGCGATGAAGATCTCGGGGCGCGCCAAGGCGGGTGGACGAGCTCTGGATGATGATTCTGAGGAGTCAGGCAAGCCGGGTGCTGAGAAGGGGGATGGCAAGGACAAGAAAGCGGGGGAGAAGGGGAAGGATGAACAAGCGCCGGGAGTCTCGGGGGATGGTATGGGGTGGGGGAGTGGCAGGATTGTCAATCTTATGGCAGTGGACACCTACCGTGTCGACCAGGCTTCGGCCATGTTCCACTTGATCTGGACCGCTCCGATAGCATGTCTTCTCACCCTGGCTCTTCTCATCGTCAACTTGCGCGAGAGCGCGCTTGCGGGCTTTGCACTGCTTGTCCTCGGCATCCCCGCCCTCACCATGGCCGTGAAGAGCCTGTTTACCCGCCGCAAGGCAATCAACAAGATCACCGACCAGCGCGTGAGTCTGACGCAGGAAATCCTGCAGGCCGTACGTTTCGTCAAGTATTTCGGCTGGGAGATGGCCTTCCTGGAACGACTGCGCAGTATTCGCGACAGGGAGATCTACGCCATTCAAATACTCCTGGCGATCCGTAACGCCATCAACGCTGTCTCTATGTCTATGCCCATCTTCGCCTCTATGCTAGCCTTCATCACCTACTCGCTCACCGACAACACCCTCGAGCCAGCAAAGGTTTTCTCCTCTCTCGCCCTATTCAACTCGCTACGTATGCCGCTGAATCTCCTACCACTCGTCATCGGCCAGGTTGTCGATGCATGGAGCTCCCTCAAGCGCATCCAAGATTTCCTCCTATGCGAGGAGCAGCCAGAAGAGGCAGTTTGGGACATGGAGGCCAAGAACGCCGTGGAAATAAACAATGCCAGTTTCACCTGGGAGCGCACCGTCACGCAAGAAGCCGAAGACCCCAAAGGCAAGCCCGCCGCCAAGCCCACCACCAAAGCAAAGAAATCCAAGAAGACCGCCGCCGACGACCCGAACCCCAGCCCAAGCGACGCCAGCTCCGGCGCCCTGACCCCCGACTCCGCCAGCACAGCAGCCCCGGCCGCCGAGCCCTTCAAGCTACACGACCTTGACATCAAACTCGGCCGCAACGAGCTCGTCGCCGTGATCGGCGGCGTTGGTAGCGGTAAGAGCAGTCTACTCGCCGCGCTGGCGGGGGATATGCGCAAGACGAGCGGCGACGTGGTGTTTGGCGCCACGCGGGCGTTCTGTCCGCAGTACGCGTGGATCCAGAATGCGAGCGTGCGCGAGAATATTGTGTTTGGGAAAGAGATGGCGCAGGGGTGGTACGACAAAGTCATCGATGCGTGTGCGCTGCGCCCGGATCTTGAGATGTTGCCTAGTGGCGATGGAACGGAGATCGGGGAGCGCGGGATTACGGTTTCGGGAGGGCAGAAGCAGAGAATTAATATTGCGAGAGCGATTTACTTTGATGCGGATATTGTGATTATGGATGATCCGCTCAGTGCGGTCGATGCGCATGTTGGAAGGCATATCTTTGATAATGCGATTTGTGGGCTGTTGAAGGATAAGTGCAGGGTGTTGGCCACGCATCAGCTTTGGGTGCTGAATCGGTGCGATAGGATCATTTGGCTGGAGGAGGGGAGAGTGCAGGCCGTTGATACATTTGCGAATCTCATGGCGAATGATGCGGGGTTCCAGCACTTGATGGAGACCACGGCGGTGGAGGAGCGGGAAGAGAAGAAGGAGGATGAGGAGGAGGCAGGTGAGGAAGTGAAGGACAAGAAGAAGAAGAAGAAGAAGGATGCAGGCTTGATGCAGGCGGAAGAGCGACAAGTCAAGAGTGTGCCATGGTCCGTCTATGCATCCTACATCAAGGCATCGGGGAGCATGTGGAGTCTCTTCATCGTCCTGCTCTTCTTGGTTCTGTCGAACGGAGGTAAGTTATAACCCCTAAATATGTCTACAGTAGCTAACCCCCTTACCAGCCAACATCGTCACCTCACTCTGGCTCTCCTGGTGGACGAGCAACAAATTCGGCTACTCGAGCGGTACCTACATCGGCGTCTACGCCGGGCTGGGCGTTGCGCAGGCGCTTCTAATGTTCAGCTTCGCCGTATCGCTGACCGTGTTCGGCACAACAGCCAGCAAGGTGATGCTGAACCGGGCAATCACGCGGACGCTGCGGGCACCGATGTCCTTCTTCGACACGACACCGCTGGGGCGCATCACAAATCGCTTTTCGAGGGATGTAGACACGATGGATAATTTCCTGACGGATGCGATTCGCATGTACTTCTTGACGATTGGGACGATTGCGGCGACGTTTGCGCTGATTATCGCCTACTTCCATTATGTATGTCGCCCTAATTTACTGATTGAATATCAGAAGCTCCATTTGATAACTAGATACTAACCTGATACAGTTCACGATCGCTCTCGTCCCGCTCTCGTTCATCTTCGTATTCTCAGCAGGGTACTACCGTGCCTCAGCCCGCGAGATGAAACGATTCGAGTCCGTCTTCCGCTCAAGCCTCTTCGCAAAGTTCAGCGAAGGTCTATCCGGCTCCGCGAGTATCCGCGCCTATGGTCTCCAAGATCGCTTCGTCGCGAGTATCCGCTCCGCAGTCGACGAGATGAACAGCGCGTACTATCTCACCTTCTCGAACCAACGCTGGCTGTCCATCCGCCTCGACGCGATCGGCAACCTTCTCGTCTTCACCACCGGCATCCTCGTCATCACCTCCCGCTTTAACGTCAACCCGTCCATCGGCGGCCTGGTTCTGAGTTACATCCTTGCTATAGTACAGATCCTACAATTCACCGTCCGCCAGCTCGCCGAGGTCGAGAACGGAATGAACTCTACAGAGCGCGTGCACTTCTACGGCACGGAGCTAGAAGAGGAGGCACCGCTACACACCATCGAAGTCGCGGACTCGTGGCCGCAGGCCGGCGAGATCATATTCAAAGACGTGGAGATGCGCTACAGACCGAACCTCCCCTTGGTCCTGTCAGGCCTGAACATGCACGTCCGCGGCGGCGAGCGCATCGGCGTAGTCGGACGCACCGGCGCGGGTAAATCGAGCATCATGTCCGCGCTCTTCCGACTGGTCGAGATCTCCTCCGGCTCCATCACCATCGACGGAGTGAACATATCCACCATCGGCCTCCACGACCTGCGCTCGCGCCTGGCCATCATCCCACAGGACCCAACTCTGTTCAAGGGTACCGTCCGCAGCAACCTCGATCCGTTCAACGAACACACCGATCTCGAGCTTTGGTCCGCGCTGCGGCAATCCGACCTCGTCTCCGCAGACGCGGCGCTTGACGACAAGGCGCCTGGACGCATTCACCTTGACGGTATTGTGGAAGAGGAGGGTCTCAATTTCTCCTTAGGGCAGCGCCAGTTGATGGCGTTAGCTCGCGCGCTGGTGCGGGGCTCACGCATCATTGTGTGCGATGAGGCAACGAGCAGTGTGGATATGGAGACGGATGATAAGATTCAGCGCACAATGGCTGCTGGATTCAAGGGCAAGACGCTGTTGTGCATCGCGCATCGGCTGAAGACTATTATTGGGTATGATCGCATTTGTGTGATGGACCGGGGGAGCATTGCGGAGCTGGATACGCCGCTGAGGTTGTATGAGGCGGGGGGGATCTTTAGGGGGATGTGTGATAGGAGTGGGATCCGGAGAGAGGATTTTGGAGAGGTTGAGGAGAAGGAGTAGGGGATGCGTTGGAGGGGTGATTTTTGCATGGGCATATGGCGTTGGATAGAAGTTGCTTCGAGCGCAAGAAGTCATATCATGCATTTGGGACATAGTGGTAAAAAATACCTCTCATATATCTATTTACTAGAAGCCATTTAATTCAGAATTTATTTAAAGTCGAACAAATCTCACATCTTTCATATTTTGGATAGAATTACACGTGCTTGGCAGCAAACGTTCGGCTCTACGTCATGTTCTCGGAAGGGCAGTTGCCGCGCAAGCCCACGATTTAGAGTAGGGCGGTCCACGATTTAAACATCATAGGCAATGACGTCAGCCCCGGGCAATCCGAATTTCTAAGCTGTTGCGAGCCGCCACCCGCGAAAAAACCCCTACTGTACTTCAGTACACATTACAAATACATGAACACTCGTTAAATGGTCGCCTGGACCCCTATGATGTCTTCCAAATAGATTTTCGTCTGTATCAACGTATTTATACAATAAACGCGCTGCGTCTAAAACGCGCGTATTCTCTCATCGACGACTACAGCGTTCAGCTATCAGCCAAGCATGTGGGGGTTCTCATATTGGGTATATCCAACCGCGCGGCGTCTTCATGCATCCAAAAGCTTACTTTTTTGATAGGTATTCCCCGTCGTATCGGGCTTCACATGGTACGCCCCTTTCCCTCGCTACTTCGGCCACCCCTAACAACCCTCAGGCTCGGCATGCTCATCGCCATGTTGGTCGTCTGGACCACATCCGGACGCCCACACTACCCCTCCATGGACCCTAACCAAAATATCGCCTACATCTCCGACGTCGGCGCGCAAGGCCTCAAGCCCCTCTTCATCGCCGGCTCCGTCGTCATGACCGTCTTTCTCGACGCGTCGCTGGTGGCCGAGCGCTGGCTGCGACACCGCGGGCGGCTGGCGCGCAACGTCACCCTCACGGAGAAGGCGTTTATGTACCTCTCGATGCTGGGTGCGCTGGCCGGGACGGTGGGATTGATTTGTTTGAGTATCATGGATACGCTGCGTCACCCGCATATGCATAATCGATTTCTTATTGTGTTCATGGTGGGATACGTGGTATCGGCCATCTTTATCTGCGCGGAGTACCAGCGCTTGGGGATTCGTGAGTTTGGCCCAGTATCTCGCGTCGGGGAATATGTATTGACAGCTTCTAGAATTCCGTGAGCATCGCGTGTTGAGAACGTCGTTTTGGATTAAGCTCTTCTTCATTCTTGTCGAGGTCGCCTTGGCTATAGGTAACCCCCCCATACCACAACGACGGAGGAGCGCCCGCTAACCAACCCTAGCATTCGGTGTGGAGAGCAGGAAAGATAATTTCGACACTGCCGCCGTTCTTGAATGGACCATCGCCTTCATCTTCACCTTCTACATCCTCTCCTTCTTCATCGATATGATCCCGGCTGTGCGCACCAAGGAGAGCGTCAGCCAGGAGACGATTCTTCAGATGGAGGCTAATGACCCGCAGGCGCAAATGCACGAGGGGCAGGCGCGCATGCATGAGGGGCAGCAGTATGATGGCCCGAGTTATGATGGCCCGAATTACCGCGGAGATGGAAGCCGACTTGGACAGAACTTTTGAGTGGGGGGCGCTTGGATAAAGGGAGATTGATTTGGAGATTTGTTGTTTTAACAACGTGGTTAGGATTGTATAGTATGGACGGTGGCAGCTTATAGACGTACATAAACCGGATAGAGCGAGGCGAGGGCCATTTCATTATCACTTCAAGTCGGGCTTGGAAATGAGGGACCGACTGTTTGGTTGAAGGGGGAGTAGTTTGGCGTCGGTTCTCAAAGGTTGAAGCTTATAATATAGATATGGGGTTTAGAAGGCAGTAGAATCACAAGAAGAAATACTCCATCTGTACGGAAATAATGCTTCAGCGCCGTCTAAGTCTTCTAGTTGATACACACTATACTACTACTACAATGCACCCATATTTGTGGCCAGACTAAAACCCGCATTACAATCCCTCCCCTCTCCCTCCCTCCAAGCCCATTGAAGCGCCAAACACCACGACCCCTCCTCCCAAAATAGCAAAAAAAGAAAACAAATGTCCGGCAATCTCACTGATCGTCTAAGCCAACACCGCCGCCTCATTCAATCAATCAATGTCCATCCCACCCTCACTCCCCTCCTCCTCCGTCAACCCCAACAAAGCTTTCTCCACATCATCCAGATCCTCTTCCTCCTCCTCCGCATCGCTCGCCAACCCCAACAGCGCCTTCTCCATCTCATCCAAATCCTCCTCCGTCGTCCCCGTCTCCTCCACCGTCGCCACCGGTTCCTCAACATGCGCCTTATACCCCCCCTCCCCCCACCTATCAAGCCTCCTCCCCATCCTCCTAAACGCCGCCCCATACGCCGCCATCTCCTCCCCAAAATCATCCTCCTCACTCTTCAACTGCACCAACCCGCCCACACCCCTCTCCCTAAACGGCCCGAGCGCTCGTCCAAGACTCTCCTCACTCTCGCTATCCTCGCACATCTCCTGCATAGCCGCCGTGCGGTGCACAGCCCGCAAAATCGCACCCTCCATCCGCCGCGCCTTCCTCGCGCTGTGGTGAACCCGCCGGAGGCCCCGTGAGAGGATGTAATTCACCCGCTGATTCCTATTATGCTCCACGGCAAGCTGATGCGCCGTAAGTGGCCTCGTGCGCCGCGCGGTCGGCGCCTGGCCGCCCTCCGGCACCTCGCGTGGTGCAGGCGACGATCCGCCATCGACTTGGTGCTTGAGCGTTCCCCCGCGCGTGCGCACTCCGTTCAGGACGCCGCGTAGGCCGGAACCGCCTCTTGGTGGGGTAGAGCGCGCGCTGTCAACGTCGGAGTCGTATTTTGACGCCCGCGTGCGTAGGACAGCGGAGGGGCTGGCGCCGTTGATGTCGTCAGGGCCGAGGTTAAGTTTGGGCTTTGGGCCGCGCTTGGGTGGGCCGTAGTCGACGTGCAAGGCTGCCTGGTCAGCTTCGATAATACGCTTGCGCTCGCGCATCTTGGCGTCGCCGTACTCCGTCTCCTCGGGGGTGTCGACGTTCTCGAGGGCCATCTCGGCGTCGTTGAGGGTCGTCAGGGCGGGGACGCCTTGGTTAGAGACGCCGGTGCCGTAGTCGACGCCGGCGCCAAAGGGGTTCTCTTTGCAGCCTTCTTCGGTGAAATCGGACTCGAGGTAGTGCCACATGAGCCAGAGGAGGGCACGGGCGCGGGACTTGCTCGAGAGCGTTGGGCGCATGATGAGGTCGAAGAAGTCGCGGCCGGGGGGGAAGTGCAGTTCGGTGACTCGAGCGGCGTACTGCGCGAGCACAAAGATCAGGTTCACTGGGTTGGTGCGCGGTATGGGGGTGTCTTTGATCTTGTCGATTGAGTTGGGCTCAAAGCGGTCCTCGGATGCGCCCTTTAGGATCGACTTCAACCGCGGGGCATCCTGCAGCTGCTTATAGGAATTCGGGTCTTGTTGTGCTTGTAGGGACGGGATGGCGTGGTATGTTCGTAGTTGGGCACGCATTTCAGGGAAGACTGGGCGTTTGTTAGAAACGTCATCATTCGGGTTGTAGGGTATAACTTACAATTCAGAGTCGTGTTCATCCTCCCAAGATTGACCAACAGGCACACCATAGCCATATTCTTCGCTGGCTCATGCTCGCTCATCAACTTATCCCTCAGGATCTTGCTCGTCTTGCTACTCCTCGCCATCGCATCAATGTATATCTCCGCGAAGCTCTGCGGCCCCAGTTCCGGATCATAGCTATTGGTAAAGCACTTCGTGTCATCATCAAAGATATTCCACAAGAACTCATACTGAATATCCTTCCTCCACAGCGGCTCCCCATCATCCTTCTTCAGATGCCGCACCTTATGCCCACTGTATCCCGCACCAGCACTCGCCTCCTTCTGCGCCGCTGCCCCCTTTGCAGCGCGCCCCTTCGCGCCGCTCTTTCCGCTCCCCTTCCCCGTCGAGGGTGTCGGCTTCGGGTTCTCATCTTCTGTCATATCAGCGTCCTCGCGCTTCTGTGGCGACGAGGTTGGCGCCGACTCGTTGTCGCCCAGGACGTGCTGGAGCGTGGTTCGTGGATCAGCGCGCGTTGGCGACGATGCTGCAGTGCGGTGATCGTCCATTTCGGAGGCTTCGATTGTAGACCCGGGCGAGCGGCCGCCGTAGAGGTCCGTCATGGTTGTGGCTTGGTGTAGATGTCTACATGAAGGGTAATTGAGGTTAATTTAGGTGATCCTTTGACGTGCGCACCCCAGTTGGTCCAGCCGCGTTCGTCTGTTCCAAGGTGCATACAGCCGCGATTACGGCAACTTCCGGGGCTGGATTATTCACATTGTGGCCTCAACATCACCATCAAGTCATCACTGGTAATCACGCATATATAAGAGCATTGCAATAATTTAGAGAGATTTACACAATCAAACGAATGCTATGTATTCGCCCTAAAACAAAACTCAAACTTTTCCCCTATAGGAAGTAGTCTACTGCGCCTTGCTGTAGCGTACGTACAAAGCCACACATCCACTGATAGCGGCCAAAAACAGCACCTTCTGGAAGATGTTGATCCCCTCCGTCGTCGACGGGGTCTTCATCGTATGGGTATCCGCATCGACAATATCATCGCTTTCGTAGCCTGCGAGAATGCACAGAACGGATCAGCGGGTCCAGGGAAGCTATATTTCTAGGTACGTTCAGGAAGGATAACGGGTTTAAAGGTCGACATGCAGACCTTCTGCGGGGACCTCGAGCTCGCCGCTCTTGGTGATGGTGATAGCCTCCTTGGGCTTGTCGCCGCTGCCCTTTGGCACGTCCTCAATCTTCTGGACGATCTCGTAGCCCTCAAGCACCTCGCCGAAGACGACGTGCTTGCCGTCGAGCCAGCTGGGGGGAGTTAGTTGGGTTTTCCCGCTTAATAGTATCGGCAATGGGAACTAACCTGGTGATGGCGGTGGTGATAAAGAATTGCGAGCCATTGGTGTCCCTGCCTGCGTTGGCCATGCTGAGAAGACCAGTCTTGGTGTGCTTTAGCTTGAAGTTCTCATCCTTGAACTTATCGCCGTAGACTATCCCAATTAGCCACTTTTACCTCTTTCTCATCCTCTCCATCACTTACTCGACTTTCCGCCAGTGCCATCGCCCCTCGTGAAGTCACCACCCTGGATCATGAAGTTCTTGATAACACGGTGGAAGGTCGACTTCTCATATCCGAAGCCCTTCTCGCCAGTCGCGAGAGCGCGGAAGTTCTCAGTCGTCTCCGGGACGGTCTTGCCGTAAAGCCCCATCACGATGCGGCCGAGGGGCACATCGCCATGGGAGACATCGAAGTAGACCTTGTGGGTGATCTTCGGGCCCTTGGAGGCTGACGCGGTCTGAGCGAAGAAGAGGAAGGCGGCCGTGAGGATGAGTAGCACGGAAACTACGCTGCGCTGGAGGGTGAACATCTTTGCTACTACACAATTATTGAAATCGTGGAGTTAGAAGAGTTGTGGTGGTTGTTGATTGGGAACAGAAGTGGCGGGGGAGACGACACCGAAGACGCCTTTGAGCTCTGACCGCATGGGTCAGCCTGGTTTCACATAGGTGTTCGATTGGCATTCTGACAGGGGTGTGAGGAAGTGCACGTGACCCGGGGAGCTATACGTGAGTGGTCCGTGCGGCAAAACCGCGGAAGCCGAAATGTTTCTTGAGGCTCTACAGCATCCGAACGACAGTGCAGCAGAAACGAACGCCGGTTGTCGCCAATTCCAATTCCTCGAACTCGCAGACGTGCGAATTCCCCTCGACATCTCTCACAATGGTACGCCCCTCTGTACCCTAGACTCCCCAGGCGCAAACCCCCAATCCCCCCTCGACCCCCCCAACTCCAAAAAATAGTACTGTACAGCACAGCTAACTCCCCCCCAGGTCTTCCTCCTAGGCGTCAACTTCCCCGAGGCCAAAATGGTCACCATCGCCCTCCAATCCTTCTACGCGCTCGGCCCGCAATCCTGCTCGCGTCTGCTGGCAAAATTCAGCATCCACCCAAAGGCGCGCATCGGCGACATCCCCCAGCGCACCATCACGCAGCTGACGGCCGAATTGTCGAACATGACGATCGAGAATGATGCGAAGAGGAAGATGAGGGAGGATATTAGGCGGTTGAGGGATATGGGAAGTTATAGGGGGAGGAGACATGCTATGGGGTTGCCGGTTAGGGGGCAGTGTACGAGGACGCAGGTATGTTTGTTCTTTTGGGGATGGGGGGTTGGGGGGT
>JPKC01001957.1:0-10144 GCA_000750925.1 Pseudogymnoascus sp. VKM F-4518 (FW-2643) | reverse complement strand
ATTACATATAATATATATATATATATTATCTATCTATACAGCAGCCCTCGAATATAAACTGTAAAGCTGATGTTGTCTTCTTTGGTCCATGCCTCCAATTCGGCCGATACGGAGGAAGGTAGGCGGTGACTGGCGGGTGCTTCGGGTCGGGGAGCTCCTAAACTAGCCCAGATCCGTACAAGCGCCGATCGGGATTAGTGATTGGAAATTCAAAAAGAAGCCATTCGATGACATCTCGCGCGTGCCTTGGGGATTCGGTAGCCGCTTTCTTCAATTAATTTCCCATATTCGCATTATCTTTTTATTTATTTTGTTCTGTAACTCTGCTGGACTGGAGGCGCCGTTAAGAGGTCCTAAAGAGTCAACTTGATCGCAAGCGCTTGCTCTCAACCGCGACCTGTTCCCGCCCCAATTCGGCTGAGTATGCTATACAGCCAAAACCTGCCATGGCGGCCTGCGCTTCGAAATGTATACAGGATCACATCACAGAATAGCAGAGCCGGTGCCCTGCGGCCGTACTCGGGCAGTCGGAAGCTGTCACTTAATGGGTCACAGTTGCTGTCCTCGCGGAGGCACGCCGTACCCCTCGTGAGCCGAGGTTCCACGTCGACATTTACGACCTTCTCCCGTCTCCTCAAAGAGTCATCGGACGACCCAAAAGATATATCTCCTGAAGAGGTCGCCGCACGGGCAGCCAAAGAGAAGGCAGAGCTGGAACGGAAAAAGGAGCGCGAAGATGTGGCGGAGACAAAGACCAAAGGCGCGGATTCGTCATCGACCGCCGGCGCATCAGGGGGAGGGCCCGCAGATGCAAAAGGAAGCAGTGCAACTAGCGGAGGTGGCGAGCAATCCGGAAACGATGGAGGCCGTAAAGGTCGTAAGTCTGCGAACGAACGAGCTCTACAGAAACCCACGGTTCCCGAAATATACCCCCAGGTTATGGCGATTCCGATCGCCAAGCGACCGCTATTCCCTGGGTTCTACAAGGCAGTCACTATAAGGGATCCAAACGTTGCGGCCGCAATTCAGGAGATGATAAAACGGGGACAACCTTATATCGGTGCATTCCTCTTCAAAGATGAAAACGCGGACAAGGACATTATCGAGAATATGGATGATGTGCACGACGTTGGAGTCTTTGCCCAGATCACCAGCGCATTCCCTGTACACGGCGAGCCCGATGCCCTGACGGCAGTTCTGTACCCGCACCGAAGGATTAGAATATCGACGTTGGTAACGCCGGATCGACCTGGTACTGATACAAAGGTCGCTGGAGAACAACCCCCGATTTCCGAACCTATTATTCCCGATGTTATACCAACAAAGCCAGATGCTGCTGCCGAACCTTCCCAGAAGAAGGGCGATGCCATAGCGAGCTTTGAAGAGATCACCCCTGAGGCTAAGTCCGCCGACGAGTCCGCAGTGCAGTATGAGCCAACCGCATTTTTACGAAAGTATCCAGTCAGCCTCGTCAACGTCGAAAACCTCGTCGAAGAGCCCCACGATGCCAAAAGCCCTATTATTCGCGCTGTGACTAACGAGATTGTCAACGTATTCAAAGAGGTTGCAAGTCTCAACAGCTTGTTCCGAGATCAAATCTCCACCTTTTCCATGAGCCAATCTGCAGGGAATGTCATGCAAGAACCTGCAAAGCTAGCTGATTTCGCCGCTGCCGTGTCATCGGGCGAGGTTGCTGAGCTCCAAGATGTACTCGAGACCCTGAACATCGAGGAGCGCCTGCAGAAGGCCCTTGTCGTGCTCAAGAAAGAGTTAATGAACGCTCAATTGCAATCTAAAATCTCCAAGGATGTGGAAAACAAGATTCAAAAGCGCCAACGGGAATATTGGTTGATGGAGCAGATGAAGGGGATAAGACGGGAGCTTGGAATTGAATCCGATGGGAAAGATAAGCTCGTCGAGAAGTTCAAGGACAAGGCCTCGAAACTGGCAATGCCAGAGGCGGTCAAGAAGGTTTTTGATGAGGAGATTAACAAGCTGGCCCATCTCGAGCCTGCTGCATCCGAGTTCAACGTCACACGAAACTACCTGGATTGGCTGACTCAAATTCCATGGGGTCAACGTAGCGCTGAGAATTTCGGCATCAAGAATGCCATGACTGTCCTCGACGAGGACCATTACGGCCTAAAGGATGTGAAGGATAGGATTCTAGAGTTTATTGCCGTTGGAAAGCTTAGAGGAACCGTGGAAGGGAAGATCCTTTGCTTTGTTGGTCCTCCTGGTGTTGGAAAGACGAGCATAGGAAAATCTATTGCGAGGGCCCTGAACAGGCAATACTACAGGTTCAGTGTCGGTGGACTGACGGATGTTGCTGAGATCAAGGGTCACAGACGTACATACGTTGGGGCATTACCTGGACGCATAATCCAGGCGCTGAAGAAATGTCAAACGGAGAACCCATTGATATTAATTGATGAGATCGACAAAATCGGCAGAGGACATCAAGGGGATCCTGCATCAGCGCTACTGGAGTTACTTGATCCGGAGCAAAACAGCTCGTTCCTGGATCACTATATGGATGTGCCGGTTGACCTTTCCAAGGTCCTCTTTGTATGCACCGCAAATATGACTGACACGATACCACGCCCACTGCTCGACAGAATGGAGATGATCGAGTTATCTGGATACGTCTCCGACGAGAAAATGGCCATCGCGCAACGATACCTCGGCCCTGCTGCCAAAGAGCTTGCAGGCTTGAAGGATGTTGATGTCGACCTCAGCAAAGAAGCTATCGAAGAGCTCATCAAGTCATACTGCCGTGAATCTGGAGTTCGCAACCTGAAGAAGCAGATCGAGAAAGTGTACCGGAAATCGGCACTGAAAATCGTTCAGGATCTGGGAGAAACTGCTCTCCCCGAGGAAGAGGCCCTTACTGAGGAAGGCAAGGCAGCCCTAGAGGCCTCCAAGAAGGATACAACGGACACAGTGGCGACGTCAGGTAACATTCAGCAAGAGACGACTGAGGTGCCTCGTGTCAGTCTAGCCGTCCCTGAAAGTGTTCATGTCACAATCAACAAAGATAATCTTAAGGACTATGTTGGGGCTCCTGTCTTTACATCGGATAGACTCTACGATGTTACACCACCAGGAGTTGCCATGGGTCTCGCCTGGACACAGATGGGCGGTGCAGCGTTGTACGTTGAGTCGATTCTAGAAAGTGCATTAAATTCGGAATCTCGACCTGGGTTGGCGACAACAGGTAACCTGAAGGCCGTCATGAAGGAGTCCACCACGATCGCCTATTCGTTCGCGAAATCAGTTATGGCGAAGAAGTTTCCAGAAAACCACTTCTTCGACAAGGCCAAGTTACATTTACATTGTCCTGAGGGCGCCGTTCAAAAAGATGGCCCATCGGCTGGTATTACAATGGCAACTTCCATGTTGTCTTTGGCCTTGGATACGCCGTTGGACCCAACGATTGCTATGACGGGCGAACTTACTGTCACTGGAAAGGTACTGAGAATCGGTGGCCTTCGCGAGAAGACCGTAGCTGCACGCCGTGCTGGATCGAAAACGATTGTATTCCCACATGACAACTTGTCTGACTGGCTGGAACTTCCAGAGGTAAGCAGTGCTCCTTTCATTTTTACCAATTTGCCAGTGCTAATATGACTATAGAATATCAAAGAAGGCATTGAAGGGCACCCTGCGAAGTGGTACTCGGATGTGTTTGGTTTGGTGTTCCCGAACATAGACGTCGAGAAAGCGAACAACATTTGGAAGAAGCAGCTATCTAAACCAAAGAAGGTGGACAATAGTGAAGAATCGGGCGATGATGATTGAATGAGGGATCTTCGATGATCGGACCAAAGTCCTCTTGATGGACAAATTTGGCGCATGGAAATTGGCGCCTATCGGCTTCGGCGTGGTAGCGTCGCGGACTCAGCAACGAGTACCCCCTCACCTCTTGGAGTTGCATATATATGGCGTGGGTAGCATTTCTGTAATATACTGGTGTATTATCTAGACCATTAGAACGGGGGTTGGGTAACCAGTCAACCACAGCTGGTTATCCATTTCGCCATGTAAAAAAACATTATCTGTGCAATCTGTGCGTCTTACCACAAATCCCGCGCTCCACAGCTTTCTTGACCAAGACGGAGTGTGTTGATGTGATGTGGAGATGATCAGGTGGGTTCAATGCAAGAAGTAAGTCAGACTCCCGAATTTACGAGGCGAATCGTCCTCTGTAGCGTGGTTGGTTCCGGGTTCACGGGGACGATGAGCCTTGTCATGCACGTACAGCGCAGCACGACTCTAGGGTTAGCAACACGTCAAAGAACGGAAGACGAAAGCCTCGCTGGAGTACACCGCATTAACATCGCTGCCCAATACTCCCATGTAGGAGCTATCCAATGAAAAAAATTAATTCCCTCAGAAGAACGAATTTCCGCCTGTCCTGCCGTTGAATGTTCGGTAATCTGGGTACGTCGTGGCATCCACAGGGTAATAAATTAGGAGCATGGTTCTACGCATGGCCCTAAAATTAGTGATGGAAAACGGGGCGGAAGGAGAAGCCGCGCGCCATTTTCCTACCCAGAGGGCATGCTGGGTGAGCATGTTTTGAAGATTTTTGGTTACAGGTTGTTTCATACTGTGTGTGGACTGGAGCATTGGTGTTTTCGTGCTGATCTACCTGTCGATATCAACGTGACCTGGCGGGGTAGAGAATGGGAGAATGGCACAGATGCGGTCGTGTCTGGACGAGGAAGCAGACCGTCGAGTAGGGTAACCGAGGAAAGAAGAAGGAAATAGAGGTATTGTATACAGGTCCGTGACACAAGGAGGCATTGGTGAGAAAACGGTAGAGCCGCCGGGTTGAGGCTTGAGGCCGAGAAGAGAAGGGAGACGTGGCAAGCCGGGGCTTATCGAGCATTGCGGGTCTTGGAGTAGTTAGCAGGTACTGGATGTATGAATGATACCACCTACCGTTGACCCAAACGGGTATGATGATGCCCAAAGGGACGAGCAAAAGCCGTACGGAGTTGGATACTCGAGTAGGCAGGATCCCCATAGTGGTGATCCCCCAGAGCAGCGGTGACACGTGCCCCGCTGGCCCACTGGGGCGCAGATAGAGTGAGAAGATACAGTAAGTCCAGTGCAGTTCTTCGCTCTTCGATCTGGTCTCCGGGGTGTATGTATGGGGTTTAGAATATGGCTATGCAAGATGTATACTTTGTATGCACAGTATAAACTTGTTTGTGGCATTTACAGTATAGATTTGCAGTTATGGGCTCACAATATAATGTCCCCGTGGTCAATGGCGACTCGTATGTATGTGCGTACATATGGTGGCAGAGGTGATAGAAGTGCGAAACAGTGTTAGTGTGTTTTTATGTTTTGTAGTGTTGTGGGGTTCCCTTAGTTTCCAGTTTCCTCCCGCTGCTACTTCCCTTTAGTTCGGACCCTGCCTCCCTGCCTCCCTGCCACCCTGCCCGCCCGCCACCCTGCCACCTCCTCTACTACTCTACTCCACCTTCTACACCTGCCAATCGCTGAAATCGGCCTTTTTTTTACCATTGACACCCAACCACCTCCAATATGCGCTGCACATGTAAGAGCATGTCCTCCTACAGTAGCTCGGTGACTCTCATCTACCACTAGCCATTGAAAGTATACAGGGCTGCCGCCTCTTTTTTTGTCTATTGGAGTTCCTGTTAGCTACTGCCAAAATCAATTCGTTGTCATCGATTCTCGTCCAAAGCCCCGATGCCGTTTCTGCTCGCCGTGAGAGAAATTCAAATTATAATGCCCCTCCAATCCTCCTACATAACTTTGTAGACAACTCCATCTCTTCACGCTCGGCCACAGATCGGATAGCTGCAGCGGCTCGCAACTGATCCACAGAACAAGTTCACACGAGAACAGCCGCCTCACCGCCCATCGAACATCGATGCTTGCTGAACCAAGTCCCACCACCTGGCCTCTGCTCTGCTCCGCCACGCGGGGTCTGCAGTCCTCGTGGAGCCACCTGCGCGTTTTGAATTCTCCGAAAAATACGAAGTGCTCAGAGCCGAGAGATTATCGAAGCAGCCAAAAACCGACAGCCGCCAACCCTTCGCTACATCTACAGATCCTCGCCTGACGACAGAAACTACTCATGATTGGAGTACTAGAGCTTCTTCTGACAGAATCCGACGGGTGAGGCTGTCCAATGGCCAAATTTTTGCCATTCCAGGACGCGACACAAATGCTCCTTCCGCACGAGACACTGGACACGGATCAACGGTCACTTTGGCCATGGAAGAGGTGGTTTGCGAGAGAGGAACCCCTCACCCCGCGAACTGAAGAGCAAGGCGCAGCGCCGCGTTCCAATCTTGCCAGGAGGATATCAAGGAAGGCCATACCAGGCCTACCTAGACCGGGAACCTTCAAGAGGCAGAAGTCCGAGCTCCGGCATAACCTAGAGGCGGTGAAGGATAAACAGAATGAGAGGCGAGCTTTCTCAGTTGACCCTCATCGTGCCGACCAGCTTTGCGATTCGCCGAAAACGTCCACATTGTCTCTACCGCGATACTCTGCACCAACCCTGATAGGAGTCGCTGTTGATGAAGCCGATTTTACAACGGGGGAGCAACAAGCGATTCCTGAATTAGCAGAGCCCGAGATTCCGAGAGACGATTTCTCTGAGCACCCTGCACCGCCGTCAATTGCTGGATCTGATGATCTCCTCGACGAGGAGCTCGAGAAGAGATGGATACTCAATCTCAGCATGCACTTTCGAGATCGATCCAACCGAGAGAAGTTCTTTGTTACGTATGCGGAAACACCGACGCACTGGCGCCGGGTCACAATATCTCTTGACTATCGGGAAGCACCGCCGAATTCATTGGAGGAAGAACTGCAGCAGACCCAGTATCAACGTGATAAAAGCGCTAGGATCTACGAGGCAATTAGGGAGTCTCTGCCCGACATTCAATTTTATGACACTGTCACGAATTTGAAGCTTCAGACGGAAAGCGAAAGGCTTCACGTGCATGTCACGGAAGACATACACGAGGTTATCCAATTTCCACCGGTCTCAGCCATTAATCATCTGTACTGTCAAAGGGTCAAAGAGAAGGACCTAGTGTTTGATTCCCATCTTTCGGGCTTTGTTTATAAAGTCACGGTTAATGGTCATGTGTATATCAAAAAGGAGATTCCGGGGCCTGACACGGTGGAAGAATTCTTATATGAAGTCAATGCACTTCATCGGCTTGCCGGTTCGGACAGTGTGATCCAATTTGGAGGCGTTATTACAAGTAATGATGGATCACAGCTGAAAGGGCTACTAATCAGTTTTGCAGAGAAGGGAGCTTTGATCGACGTTATTTACGATGGTAAAGGTGAATTGTCATGGCCGCGACGTGAACGCTGGGCGAAACAAATTGTTCAGGGATTATCAGAGATTCATGAAGGTATTTAACAACTCCCAACCTACGTATGCCTGACGCTCACGTTCTTTTAGCTGGCTTTGTACAAGGAGACTTCACACTGTCTAATATTGTCATCGACGGCGAAGATAATGCGAAGATTATTGACATCAACCGACGAGGATGCCCAGTCGGATGGGAACCACCTGAAGTTGCCGCACTAATCGAAAGCAGGCAAAGGATTTCGATGTACATCGGCGTCAAGTCTGACATATTTCAGCTCGGTATGGTATTATGGGCTCTGGCGATGCAGCAAGACGAGCCTGAAATTCAACCACGACCTCTTACGCTTGCCTCTGCCCCGCAAGAAATTCCGAGTTATTATCGTGCCTTGGTTGGAATATGCCTTAGCGACGACCCGAGGACCCGGTGTCACACAACGTCACTTTTGAGCATGTTCCCGGAAATGGAGAGCGATGACCATGGAAGGGTATACGGCAACCAGCCATTAGACCACGCCGAGGCCCAATATATCGACCCAGCCAATGCTGTGGAGAGGGATGATATTGATAATTTCCGACTTATGGACTCGCAGACGACTGAGAGAGGCGGACTGGCACCATCAACTGGTACACACACGTATGTGAATGCACCAACTGACATGTCCGGCGAGGCTTACTTCTTCCCTAGGAGAGGCCGGTCTCCACCGAGAAGTGCCACTGAAGAGCATGAGTTTGAGCCTCAAATTGTCACCGTGTCGCCAGGCAGGCACTACCTGGAAGAATACCCGGTCAGCGAAATCGTGCCAAATAACGTGGTTGACGATTTTGTAGTGCCACATGACTTGGCGGGCAACGATGCCACTGGTGGCGGCGAAACGACTGTACATTTTGATATTGAGGATACAGTGGGGGATAATGAGCATACCAACTCAAGCGAGAATAGACACGCCATCAACTCTGCTGAAGATTCACCAGAGGATACGAATCATATCAATAATGCGGCCGAGGATGTCACCACCTCCCCTGCACATGAAATAGAGGCCACCCAAAACATCACCACCGCAGCTGCAAATGAAAGTGCAAGCTTAATTAATGGAGATGCAATTGGAACCAGCGCTGTTGCTCCTAGAGACGAGAGCGAAGACGTGCTCGGATCTCTAGGGAATGCTACCGAAAGCAACACTACTGTTTCCGGGGACTATGAGAACATCCAAATCCCCGCGGCAACATTGGCGAATGAGGATGTGGGCGACAAAAGAGGGGATGCTACTGAGAATCACAAAGCTACCTCTGATAATGGCATTGAAAGTGGCCCCGACGCTGAGACGATTGCTATGAGCAACGATTCAGGCTATTCCCAAAGTGCAACCGAGGACAAAAGCACGGTAGTTGGGTTCAAAAGCGACGATATAGTGTCTACAGAAAGTATGAACGGAGATATCAGTTATATTACTGGAAATGTGACCGAGGATCGCGCCATAGCCCCTGGAGACGGAATCGAAGAGGTGCCGAACGTGGCCATAGAGAATACAATTACGAACAATACCGTTCGTGGAGGAGCAAGCAACATCACGGGCTATAATAATACCACAGGTAATAGGGTGGCCATCGACAATACCGATGGGGATGCAAACAATGCCATAGAGAATAAAATCAAGGACAACAGCGTCCTTGGAGGCGCAAGCAACAACACGGGCGATATGATCACAGGGAACGACGGCATTGCCTCTGAAGAAGCTGGGGGGCAATCAGTTATCCCACGTGATGAAGCGAAGGAGTGTGGGGAAGTTACGACGGAGGAGTTTGTGATATTGGGTTTTGGGACGAAACATGCAGATGACGGGATATTGGCAGCACGTGACGTTAGAGACATCCTCGAGGACCAGGACAACAATTTGGAACAGATGGACGCAGCGTTTGGCGATCTAACAGGCATTGGGGGACACAGCACCCTAGAACATTCTGAGATTCCGCAGGGAATTAGCGACGATGATTTGATGACCGACATGCGATGATGATACTCAGGGCGCCATTGTATTTAGTAGCGATTTGCTTTGATATTTGGCGGGCGTTATTTGCGTTATTTGTGTATAATTGTATAGCATATCGGGGGGTTACAAAATTTCAAGAAACTTGAGGCTCTTATAAAGGTACTACGGGGTATGTATGTACTGTGCTGTGCTGTGTTTCGTATGTGTGAAAAACCGAAACATTTGACGACGAGCTTCTCCTTCTGGGCCTATATGACACGCTTGAGGTTAGCAACGATGATCAAAGGACCGGTATCGAGTAACACAACGAAAGCAGCGGCATGGTTCGACGATAGATCAGACCCGAAAGATGGTTAATTGGCGACAACATCGACACTGTTGTGCCTAGTCGCAAAGATGGTGTTATGCATCATATAATCGCCGACCATGCGCGAAATGCTTCGTATATATTGTGTGTGGAAAAATTCAAGAGCGTACCTTTTTTTTCTTCTTCTTCTTCTTCTTCTTCTTCTCAAGCTCAGCGGAGCGTTCCTCGCAGGCCTTCTACTACGACTTACGCTTCTTCAGGAGCGTCTCTGGAACGAGGACGTGCTCCTGGGTTGGCGTGGGAATTGTTGTCGAGGCATTTATCGATGGTTGAAGAGAATAAAATATATTGGCGGGTTGTCGTGACTGTGGCCAATCAGCGGACGATTAAATGGGGTTGGTATTTGATCCGGTGGTAGGGTCAGGGGCGGGGCGGAGGAGGGAGGAGCGGGGGGCTGGCGGCAAGGGAGGC
>JPKC01001956.1:0-32185 GCA_000750925.1 Pseudogymnoascus sp. VKM F-4518 (FW-2643) | reverse complement strand
ATATATTATCTATTATTTATGTTTTAGTACTCTGTATGTACTCTACTTTCTGTTCTGTATATGTGGAGTAGATAGAAAGGTGATAGTAGAGAGAGCAAGGGGTTTGCGGCGGTACTATGGTAAGGCGGCGGCCTGGGTGTGCTGGGGATTGGCTTTTGCGTATATCCCCGTCGATCAGTTCGGCGTTATATTTTGGACTATTGCTGGTATAGGTATGGACAGAAACGCCTCTTGCAACTTATGATGCAATTGGCAATTCATAATAATCCACAATTAATAGTCCGTTATGACGGTTGAGGCTGCAATGGACTTGGGAAGAACCATGCCGTGCCAATATCAACACCTGTCAAGCACCACCTTCAGCCTTGCAGTCACGTGCACTAAATAATTCCCATCCCAGCCCAGCCTCGTCAAAGATAAGATGTCGGCTGAACGTCAGCCTTCTCTACCACCAACATTCAGAAGCGTAACAAACATCAACGAACAGGATACGCGCACAACCTGCACTCCTTTTTTAGCTTGACAGTCACGGCCTGAATTGAAACACGAATCTATGCATCCCCGCCCACCGCGATGAATCTCTCCCTAATCGACCCCTTCGTCCTCTCCCTCGACTACCCCGACACGACCACCGCCTCGCTGCGCAGCGGACACAGCACGTGCGCGCGCTTCAACCGCGCAGGCGACCTACTTGCATCCGGGCGCGTGGATGGCGTTGTGACGATATTCGATGTGGAGACGCAGGGCGTGGCACGCAAACTGAGAGGGCACACAAGGCAGATCCAGAGTCTGAGCTGGAGTAAGAATGGGCGGTATTTACTGAGCGCGGGGCAGGATTGGAAGGTTGTGCTGTGGGATTTGGAGACGGGGGGGGTGGAGGGGGAGTGGAGGTGTGGTGGGATGGTGTATTTGGCTGATTTGTCGCCGGCGGATGAGTAGGTGCTATGCTTCTAAGTAATAGAAGAGAAGAGCTAACAAGCAAATAGTCATCTGGCCGTACTGAGTCTCTTTGACAACCAACCCCTATTAGTCGACCTACGGAACGACACCTGCTACAAATTCTCATCGGTGCCCAAGCGCACACGCGAGGAAAGCGAGAAACTGAGCGAGAAGCAGGTGGCGCAGGATGCAAAGCAGACGACAACCGTGGCCATCTTCACAGCGTCCGGGTCGCATATCCTCGCCGGCACATCGAAAGGCTGGCTTAACATAGTTGAAACCGCATCACGAACGACGATTTACTCAACCAAAATCAGTGCCGGCGTGGTCATCTACCTGCGCCTCACATCATCGGGGCGCGACATGGTAGTCAACGCCCAAGACCGCGTAATCCGCACAATCCACCTCCCACCACTAGACAACGCGACCCTGGATGCCGACCAGATCCACCTGGAAGTCGAGCACAAGTTCCAGGACGTTGTCAATCGGCTCAGCTGGAACCACGTCGCGTTCAGCGGCTCGGGCGAGTACGTCATGGCGAGCACATACAACAACCACGACATCTACATCTGGGAGCGCAACCACGGCAGTCTGGTCAAGATCCTCGAGGGCCCCAAGGAGGAGCACGGCGTGGTGGAGTGGCACCCGAGCCGGCCGCTGATCGCGGCGTGCGGGCTCGAGAGCGGACGCATCCACATCTGGAGCATCATCAGTCCGCAGCGATGGTCGGCTCTCGCGCCAGACTTTGCGGAGGTGGAGGAGAATGTGGAGTACGAGGAGGCGGAGGACGAGTTCGATATCCACCCCGAGGAGGAGCGGCGACAGCAGATGCTGGATGGGGAGAACGAGGCTGTGGATGTGCGGACGGTGGAGAGTGGGAGGGTGGGCGAGGAGTGGTGGCGCATGCCTGTGTTGCTTGATCTGGGGGATGCGGAGAGTGAGGATGAGTTTGTGATGGTCGGGACGGGGACGATGAGGAGGAAGAGCCCGGGGGCGGGTGGGAAGAAGGACGAGGCGGCATTGACACCGAAGGAGGAAGAGCTGTTATATGGGACGGATAGGGAGGCTCATGCGCTGGCTAAGAAGGTCAAGACTGGGCGACCGAGGAAGGTGGTGAAGGGTGCGGTATAGAGAGTTTACGATGGGTATGTGGGAATATTGTGGGGGATCCTTTAACATCATATTTCCGCCTTTAGTATGCATTGACAGTGATGGTCCTTTAACATTATATTTCTGGCTTTAGTATTTCCGCCTTTAGTATGCATTAACAGTAGTAGTCCTTTAGGTTAACCAGCAAAGAATAACATTGTTCTTATTCTTCTACAAAGCCCAGCCACGTGACAAACCATCACGTGCGCTGTTTGCCATCAGTGACTTCTCTTCCCTGCCGTTCACCAGCGATCGAAGGGAGCCCACAACGCAAAACATCAACCGTTGACTCTGCATACGGCCATCAAGGTATCCGTATACGACTACTTTTGCCAGAACCCTACTACCGTGCCATACCGCACCAGAACGCGAATCGCGCATTGCGCATTCCCCGAGGCAACGCCCTGCGTGGGCCGATCGAGGCAAAATGGTGTACGATTGGGAGAACAAAGAGGAGCTCTGCTACCGCCTCTACATTGAGGAAAAGAAGAGCCTCGAGGAGATTATGGAGTTCATGAAGGAGCACCATAAGTTTGCTCCTAGGTATGTACCCATTCGCCACCAAGGGCGTTACAGCTGCCCTACCCCGAGGGCATGATGCCTTGCCCTGCTCTTAAAGCATGTACAGTGGGCTGACTTGTATGTGTGGCGATAGTAAACGGGCGTTTCAGACGCAATTCAAGCGCTGGGAGTTCCCATCGAAACAGAACCCGGCGCACAAGAACGTGGAGCTGGTGGCGCGGGTGAAGGAGCTGTGGGAGCGCAATGTGTCACAGCGCGAGATGCTGCGCGTGCTGAACGAGGAGGACGGCTTCGATATCAAGGAGCGCGAGCTCATGCGCGTGCGCGCCAAGAACCGCTGGCTGCTGCGCGTGCCGAATGGGATGAAGGCCAAGAAACGCGAGTCGGAGCAGGATGTGATGGATCAGCTGCAGCAGGCGCTGTTTGATGATGGGTCGGGCAGCCAGCAGCAGATTGAGGGCAATGTGGAGGAGGGCGAGGGAGGCGAGGCCAAGAAGGATGGGGATAGGGCTGTTAGTCCGGAACTGAGCCCCGAGGTGCTGGCGAAGAGGATGGAGAGGCTACAGAAGCTGCAGGCTGAGAGTGCGGTGAGGTGGCTGAGCAGGAAGAGGAGGAGGAGAACGAGGGGGTGGGCTGGGCTTCCTGCTGATCCGCCTGGGCCACCGCGGTTCCCGTCCGAGACAACAATCGATGAGAGCAAGGCATTCTTGAGCCTCGACAGCGCCCTATACCGGGATATCAGAGCCCGATTCCAGAGAATCTGCGAAGAAGCGGACGTTATTAAGAAGACTCTTGCGGGGCCAGAACGTTGGGAGGCAGTTAAGGCCAGGCTCGTACAGGAGAGCCCGCATCTGCAGCAAGTCTTCTGGCAGGAGACTGATAATCAAGAACAGAAGAAGCTCGCTCTGGATGTCGTTTGCACAGACGTCACGAAGCGAATGCGTACATTGGAGCGCAGGATGACGATCGCCGAAGCTAAGAATGCCCTCGGTATTAACCCTGAGGAATCGCGGCAAATACGCAACGCCTTCTACCAGACTCTCAAGGCAGACCATTTTACAAGCAAGCTGGAGGCAGGAGACGACCATTGGCGCGAACTCAAGCAGCAATGGATTGATGAATCTGAGCTCCTAACGAATATTCTCGCACCAGGCGAAGCCGACCCGCAGCGCCAGGAGAAACTCAAGGCCATGGAAGTCCTTTGCAGAGATGTCATGAAGCGCCTCCGCGACGACCAAACCAAGCGTGACCCTACGAGGAAGAAGAAGTTTGACTCGAACTTCACGGCTGAGGTCCCACAAAACATGGAGAGCTTCACCAATGACCGTGAGGAGGATATCCCACAGTACCCAATGCCGGGTCCTCACGACGCCCTAGTACAGGCTGCTGCTCACGCTCAAGCGCAAGCGCAAGCTCAGGCTCAGGTACAAGCACAGGCGCAAGCACAGGCACACATGCAAGCTCAAGCGCAGGCTCAGGCATTGGCTCGGCATAACCAGTCCCATCTTCTTATGTCAGACCACGATGACATGCGGATTGACCCCTCGCTACTACTTGCCACTGCCAACGACCCATCGCTGATGGATTCCCACCACGATCACCATGGCTATGCTGAGCAACAGTACGCGGACCAGCAGTATACAGCGCAGGCGGCGCAGGCAGCTTTCCCGAACCCAGCGAACTCAATTGCTGTCTACTTCCGCCTTCACCCCGCTTCTGATATTCAGCCGAATTCGAGACTTTGGGTGAGCACGCTGAGCAGCGTCTCGGTGGATGAGCTGAGGCAGCTGGCGACGAGCAAATACCCCGGCACCATCCCGGTGCGTCTGGAGGGGATTGTCAAGGAGAGTAATGGGCAGGAGATGAACCTGCAGATTGACCACGACGAGGAGCTTGACGCTTACCTGGCGGCTATCAACGGGGTGAAACCCATTTTTACTGTGCAGTTGATGCACGGCTGGAAGAACGAGTAAGGGATTGAGAGGGCGGTGTTTGGGTCTTCATGTTACACTGGGGGCATAATAAGGCAAGGATGGATATCCTTGTCTTGGTGGGCTAATGATTCAGGGAGTTTTGCTCGGATTTGATGATCAAAGCTAGATGTACAATTGTTTTTGTGTCAGGTTAGAGATGTTAGAGTGGGTTGGCGGCGCCGGAGTTGGTTCTGTATCTGCTAAATGGGCTCTGTCGGGGCAAGGAGTCGACCTCATGGCTATATCATTATAATTGCTTGTATTAGAGAATGTATATATTTCAAGTTAAATCGTCACTAATATTGCTTTCGTGAAATGCTGTTTAGTAAATATGTCACTGATAAATCTATGATGCTTATCGGTTTCTCGGCTAGCCGCGATATCTTCTGTAAAATCCCCATAGCAGCTTGAACCATCATTATCGGTCGAACGGCGAATTGGGTGACCATCACGCTAGTTTCTCTAGCGAATTGCCATGCTCGGATATAGCTCATAGAGCTTCTTTGCCCAACTTCTTCAACGCTGCCCGCTTGACCGCCGTCATGCCCGCCTCGCACACCCTCGTCCGGACCTTGCAGCGCGGCACCCCAGTGCCTCAGCGCTGCCTGCGCCGCACAGCTACACAGCTCCAAATACGGCATTCATCAGACTCCAAGACCCCCAAGTCGAACCTAGGCGACTCGAAGCCTCTGCCTGGCACGACCCCGCCTCCAGCTGCGGCTAGAGAGGGCCCGCCGAGCCAGGCTGAAACGCATGGAGCTTTTAGGAGCCAGCTGTACGCCAGCACGGCGGCGCGCACGGCGAAGGAGCGTTCGGAGCGGGAGAGACACGCACATGAGCGGCAGGAATGGGCTGGGGGGAGGAACATAGCAACTACGTTCGGTGAGTGGTGCTGTTGGCTTGCTGTGTAGCTGCCCTTGAACCATTAGGGCAGAAGGCAGAAGCCATGGAGCGGAAGGACATTGCTAACATGGGAATGTAGTTATCCTCGCCTCTTCCGCATTATGCTACTACATGGGCACCAAGAACCCGGCTCCGGCATCGCCTGCCTCCACTCTCCCTCTTGCGGCGACGAAGCCACCGAAACACAACATTGCGCCTACAAACCTCGAAGCTGCTTGGGCGGATTTCGTCGCCATTGTTGGGAAAGATAACGTTAATACCACGCAGGATGATGTTATCTCTCACGCCGGCTCGGAATGGTCGTCACATCTCCGCAAGGACTCCGAGAAGCCATTCCTTGTCGTTTATCCAACCACCACCCAGGAAGTCAGTGAGATCATGAAAGTCTGCCACATAAGAAGAATCCCCGTAACGGCTTATTCTGGCGGAACATCCCTGGAAGGACACTATACGGCTACTCGCGGGGGGATCTGCATCGACTTCGGACGGATGGATAAGATCCTGCAGCTTCACGAGAAAGATATGGATGTTGTTGTCCAGCCGGCAGTTGGATGGGAGCATCTGAATGAAGTCCTAGCTGAATCGAACCTCTTCTTCCCTCCGGACCCAGGACCAGGCGCCATGATCGGCGGAATGGTTGGGACTGGCTGCTCTGGAACAAACGCTTATAGATATGGAACGATGCGTGAATGGGTCCTCTCCCTGACCGTTGTAATGGCCGATGGAACTGTGATCAAGACGCGCCAACGTCCGCGCAAGTCGAGCGCTGGTTATGACCTCACCAAGCTATTCATTGGTAGCGAGGGAACTCTGGGCCTTGTCACTGAAGCAACGTTGAAGGTAACTACGAAGCCAATTGCCACCTCTGTCGCCGTCTGTGCCTTCCCATCCATCCGTGACGCTGCAGAGTGCGTTTCCCGAGTCGTCGGTGATGGAATTCCCGTCGCAGCTGTCGAAATCCTTGACGATGTGCAGATGAAGTGCATCAACGCCTCCGGTACCACCTCGCGCACTTGGGCCGAAGAGCCAACGCTCTTCTTCAAGTTTGCAGGCACTGAGAGCGCGTGCCAGGAGCAGGTGAAGATGGTGCAGAAGATTGCGAACAAGCACCGCGCCAAGACCTTCGAGTTCGCGCGCGACGAGCAGGAGAAGATGGATCTGTGGTCCGCGCGCAAGGAGGCGCTATGGAGCGTCATGGCCCTGAAGCGCGAGGACAGCGACCACGTGTGGACCGGCGACGTGGCGGTGCCGATCAGCAGGCTACCGGACATCATTGAGGAGACGAAGGACGACTTGTCGAAGATCGGGCTGCTGGCTGCAATTGTGGGGCACGTTGGCGACGGTAACTTCCACACGATCTTGATCTACAATGATGCGGAGCGGGAGAAGGCTGAGGCCTTTGTGCATCGCATGGTGAAGAGGGCAGTTGAGATGGAGGGGACGGTGACGGGAGAGCATGGGGTAGGATTAGTGAAGAGGGATTACTTGGACCATGAGCTGGGGACAACGACGGTGGATGCTATGCGCAAGGTAAGCTATATATCTCTTCCTCGGGTGACGATTGATTTGCTAACGGCGTATGCGCAGATTAAACTTGCTTTTGACCCGCTTTGTCTCCTGAACAGTGACAAGGTTGTGAGAGTTGAGAAGCCAAAATCTGGCGAGATGCTGGTTTGGTAGAATCGTAGAAGGTGAATAAGATATGTACAGTACAAAATCTATATAATTATATAATGGCATGTCCTTATATATACTATTTTCCGTCGGGTCCTAGCATGGTATAATTATACCAACGACTATTGAGAGGTGGGAAGGGACCTGGCATGGCACATAGAATATGACATAGGCAGCGGCTATTGCAGTTTTGTGGTGCGGGTATTGGTGATGTTTTCTACGGAAACTTGGTATGAGGACTATGATACTGTTGTATCTTGAACATCCCACCAACTTGTGACTGCACATGTGTTTGCCAACAGCACTGGTTTGGCCGGTTTGCTTTCATTTCTCTAACCGCTATGAGTACTTCAAAACCCATGTTAGAGGTCAAGTGGGCAAGGAGATCACTGTGCGACTAACCCACGGCGCAGAGCCTCCTCCTTGACTTCCTCCACCCATTCCCCGCAGCGGCGAAGCGGCTTGGTCGGATCCTTGCGTGTCCCATTTAGATTCATCTGGGCGGCAGGCGGAGGGATCGACCGGCATAGTTCGTTCAATTCCCCCATTGCCGACTGCAATTCGTCCAACGTATTTTTGTGACCCGGGCACGAATAACACATCGCTTTCTGGCGCCGTCTCGGATCTAGTTTCAAATGTCATACCCTGGAGGATAGTTCCGATGACGTGAAAGATCTGACCGCCTCCGTCCTGCTGGGTCTCAACGAATAGTCGAACATGGTTTCTGGGGCCTGAACCTAGAAGCTCGACAATGTAAACACTGTATGACATAGCTAATGTAATTTGTCAGCGCGGCTAAGCTAGCAGTTCAAAAACACAGACCTCGGATATTTTGTAAACGTGATGATGATGGGCGTTGTAAAGTTATCCAGGGTTCAAAGAAATAAACGTTACAAATGCTATAAATCATAGTTTACTATATATTATATATTTAGCAGTATCTTTGTTGTGGCTTGGCCGTGGCTACCTCATCTATACAGCTACATGATATACTGCCTACCAAATAAAACCGCAAACCTCCACATGTCGGGCAATCTCTCGCATATCACATTTATTTTGATGCCTTTGTGACGGTTTCAACCTCTCCTAGCCTTACAGCCTTCTAGACTTCTTGCCTTTATTTTATACCTCGTTGATTTAAGCCCATCCATTTAAAAACTCTCGTCTCTTCGCTGCAATAGAGTCTGTTAACTTACTCCTAGCCTAGCTATCCCGCAATGACGGTTATAAACACCACGAATAATAAAATGTTTGAACTGCAACCAACACTAATCAAGGAAATGAGACCGACTTAACGCCCCGTAGCTTTTCTAAACCCCTCAAGCACCCTCTGTATCTTCTCCCCGTCTCTCTGCTCCGAAATTTGTCTCCCGGTTTCTGATCCTAGAATCTGCCTCGCGAGCAAGATTTTGATTTCTGCTGGCGTGGCGTGCAGGGAGCTAATGCTTTTGTATACGCCTAAGAGCGGGTACCCGACGAAACCGAGCATTGCTGTGCGACGTTGTTAGTGGGAGAGTCCTGTAAGAAGCTAACTTTGAAGCCGCCTAGGAAGCAGAAACTTACCTGCCCCAGGCTTGAAAAGGACTCCAAGAGTTCCAGTCACGAAGCCTTTCGCAAATCCCGCTGCGCCATCTTTTGCCGCTCCCTTTGCAGGCGCAGTTACAATTCCGGTAAAGCCGTCAAAGAAACCAACCGCCAGGCTCTTCACTCTGAAATTAGCAGCTATTTTTCCCTCTATAACTTCGGAGTAATTTTTTTCTCACCTTACCGCCCACAGCCATCCCACTCTTCCAATCAGTAATAGCCCCCCTTTCTATCTTCTTATCGCCATAAAGCATCGGCATAGCATGGAACCCATCCGCCATCGCGACCGGTAAATCAAGCAACATACCCTTTGCAAATCCTCCTCCCATCTTTCCCAGGCCCTTTCCAGCAGCTCCAGCAGCAGCTGCTGCACCAGTATGCATGCGTGTCGTTTCCTTTCTGGCATCTGTACTTCCTCCTCTAAGCGCTACCTCGTTCGTCTCGGTGTGGCTGTTGGCAGAATCCTCTCTACGTAGTGCTTGCGCTTTTTTTATCTCTTTATATGGTGCTGTGAAGAGGTTTTTACCGTCCGATGTGAGGTCCATGATAGTGTCTATTAGGGTGGAGGAGCCGGCACTGAGGGGGTCCCAGCGTTTGTATTCAATTTCTATCTTGTTGGAGGAGTATCTGTCACGAGAGTCAGAAATGAAGCAAAATTTCCAGATGACTTCTAACTTACAGCTTAATGTTCTTCATCTTCAACTCCTTCTGCTCCATTAAAATAAAAGCTGCTTCATCGGATAATTTAAGTTCCTGTTTATTATCCAATTGATATTGCCAAACCGCTGGCTGCCTTGGAAGTATATCGCATTGCATCTTCTCAATTGGAAGATGTCGGTGGAAAGATTTGACTGCTTCCTGGACCCCTGATTCTTTTTCCATGCTAAGTGCGATCCTCTGTGCGGCAACTAGTGTCTGAGGCTCGAGGAGTTTGTGAATTGCTGCAACTAGATTTGCGCTGTCGAGAGATTTGTAGTCAATTGGGCGAGGTCCTGCCCCTGCTGCGGCAACTCGTTCACCCCAGAAGAATTGACTTGAATTCGTAAGCAGCGACCTAGTTGAGAGTAACGATTAAATATTAAACTTACTCTCCAAAGAAGGGAACAATGGCTGTTGGCCGACTATTTCTCAGCCCACAAGCTGTAGTTCCAGCCCCGCCATGGTGAACCACCGCGGAGACTTGATGGAATAACCATTCTATTATATCAGGTTAGCTAGTTTTTTTCCTCCGTGAAATAGATACTTGCCATGCGGACAGTCGTCGATAAAGAGCACGTTGGGATCTGAGTAACCCTTGCCCAGCTTACTCCAGCCTTTGGACACAATCGCTCGAACACCACCTTGGCGCACAGCACTAAGAATTGTTTCTGTCATCACCTGTGGATTATCCATCACGATGCTGCCAAAGCCTATGTATATAGGGGTGGGGCCGGACTTCAGAAATTCTTCGAGCTCAATTGGTGGAGTGAAATCAGGAGGGTCACGAAAGAAGAACCCGCATACGTCTGTGGGGTTAAAGTGTCAGTCAGCATATATCGGCTTCGAACCCCCAATTGTGCTAAATAGATTTCTTACCGATATTCGAGGGCCAGTCTGTTGGTCTAGGAACAAGTGATGGTGACCAGCAATACGTGAAAGGCAAGCGCAAATAATCGGCGAGCCCCGCCCCCATCATTGCCCTGAT
Source organism: Pseudogymnoascus sp. VKM F-4518 (FW-2643) (assembly GCA_000750925.1). Classification (NCBI taxonomy): domain Eukaryota; kingdom Fungi; phylum Ascomycota; class Leotiomycetes; order Thelebolales; family Thelebolaceae; genus Pseudogymnoascus; species Pseudogymnoascus sp. VKM F-4518 (FW-2643). The sequence goes on along the minus strand of JPKC01001956.1, from coordinate 21,757 downwards.
CGGTTCTAAGCTCAACGAATTCTTCCTCCACATGTTAATTATGTCCACTAATCTAAGTTTTAAAGTTAGCACTGTGTCCCTTTAAGTTCAACGCAGCAGTTGTGGAAAGTTCCAACGCACCCCTGCCAAGTCATCAACTCTACTAGCCCATAAGATAGAAAATTACTAGTTTCCACATCTGCCATTGAAGACTTCACAATGTTTGCAAGGGGATGTGGAAATTCTCGTGTTGGGGTCCATGGCATAGTGAACATTAAATGAACTGGAATTCCCAAAGCCTGGGCGCAATGCAAATGAGCAAAACTTGGTGGGTTGGCAATAATCGCTTCGGCGACAAATGGCCTGTTCGTTTTCGGGTCCGGTTCTATACATGACCTCCAACAACCCTCAAGCATCTCCAGAATCATCTTCCGTTTGCGGGTTATATCACCGTCGCGGAGGCTGGCAAACTTTGGGATTATGCCGGGGTTGTTGACCATGTAGGCCATTAGTTGTTCCGGATCACCACCTATAGGGAAGAATTCCAATCCCGATTCTCTGACAAATGATTCGAAAACATCGTGTGTTGCGAGGCGGACCTTGTGACCTGTACGTTGGAGTTCTATCCCCAACGCTATGAAAGGCTGAACATCTCCTGTCTTGGATTTAGCACAGCTCGAAAGTTTCAAGGTTAATTGATGTGACCCTACCGCGACTTCCAACGACTTGTATAACAATATGTAACAGCGGGTACTCGGATTGTGAGTATTCAGGCGAACGCGGGGTCGATAAGTTGTGTTGCGACTCAAACGATGATACCTGTTCTGGGATTCTCATGGAGGAATTGATGAGCATGCTAACCCTACCATTTTCTGTGCTTAATCTATCAGCATTGTTCCAAAGTACGGGTGAAATTTCGTACGCATAACCTCTGCAGAGATCCCGCCATCGGCAATGGTAAGTTGATGATACGCTGGAGGCGCTTCGTGGTCAAAGTTGGTAGAGCTATCATCGGGAACCACCTCAATACCATCGTAATGTGGAATAACAGACGCGTTATCATCGGCCAAGGAGTACTCGATATTAGACTGGTTGGGGAAGGCGGAATGGTAATATGCTGCTGCGTGACCGACAGATGGTGAGCTTGCAGCCTCACTTGTAGCCTCGCTAGCTTTATCCATTCTTAGGAATTATCAATTGATTGCCAAGTCACAAGTTCTCATGGAGTAGGAAGTTGCATATGTGTTCCCAGTATCAGTGGCAAATTCGATGCACTTTAAGCTTTGAATGGTATTCAACATGAGAAGAATTAGAAAGGAAGGCTATGGGCTCTACCACACTAGAATTGCGAGGGATTTCTGCCATGCCTTTAGCCGCTGCCACTGCCACCCCCTATACGGTGACCACATAATAAACTTGGGAAAAACTAACTTCGGATTCATCCGTCATGACCATGCAGATCGGCTGGTCCACCGTGACACTGTGAGTGATACTTGAGCTGACCGATAGCTAGTTCCTCTCGCATCTCGTAATCCGAAGCAAGCAAGTACCAAGATCTTTCAGCCCCGGAAGCGTACGTATGTCTTCCATCTCCTTCCTGTCGTCGTTCCAGAATCACTGCGCATCCTTGTCAACAGCCTCCCTGGTCTTCTGCAGGTAGAACGGATGTTTCCGAGTCGCGTTACAAAATTGCGACGCTAGAAATAGCGATCTTTGGTGGCAGCCAAGCTAAAATGTTGTCAGCCACGCTGCCAAGCGAGTCTAAACCTTAATTTGTTGCATTTAGAGCTTAGTTTGACTAGCGGGATCCGAGTCCGAGTCCGAGTACGAGGCTTACTTGGAGATGATAAATGACTTTTATGACTCGAAGGAAGGGGCAGTGAGTTCCATGATTTTTTGACTTGAGCACAAGTTCCCTCAGCGTCTAACCAAACTTCGTAACGTTATTCGGAGTGGGGCAGCCGTTGCGAGTACGAGAGAACTGCCGGCGCCAAGATATCCGCGCGTCCAAGCATCAGTACCTCCAAGTCCATACAAGTTTATCATCATTCCATGAGGCTGCTACGTATGTTATGCCACATACGGTATGCGTCTCCAAGCAAGGCCTAGTGATGTTGATCAGTGACAGCGGTTGCAACACGTTGCGCGTAGTCATGAGGGTTTTGCGCACCTTCTTGTCAGCATTGCTTGTTCCTAGCCCCATCAGCATTTGGACCATTAAAACATCAGGGGAAGTTTTATTTAGGATCGTCTCTAAAGTCAATATGAAAAAAAGTATCTCACTCTTGTCATTCAGAGTTGCGCAATGCTGACGAGGCACGAGCGACAGATACCCCAAGTACACGCGGTCTGAAGAGTCTCATGAGAAGCCAGACAGATATAAAGTGCAAAGTCTCTGTGCTTCTTTCGAGTTTTACTCTTGATTCCCAGCCTACATCAACTCTAGGATTTGCCCCATATTCGGATTCTATTTACTATCCTCTGCTTGTCCACTTCACCAGCGCACCCCCCAGTTTTCTGAAATGTCACATATCCACACCCCCCCAAGCTCCCACTATGGGTCAACAACGGAGACAGTTTCTCCCCCACAATATCAAGTCCATGACATTCAAACCCACGAAACTGTCCCCTCCGCATTCACCCCCGATCACGAAGATAAACCAATCGTCATTCCTCGTTAGTCCACCTCTCACCTTCTCCTCTGAATGCCACCTAGTTGAACCCTCCACTAATTCAAACACTAGAATCAACCAACCTCTTTTTCATAAAATCTTTCTCCCCCTTCACCCGCTGCTACCCACCTTCTCTCTCTACGCTTAGCAATCCAATCACAGAGTTCGTGCCCTGGCATCACTACCGTGAAACCCACACTAATACCTTCATCCCTCCAGATCAGAATTCCTCGCTTTCATCGACCGTCTAAACCATGTTTTTATCTCTCTCCCCGTCTTCCAACTAGCGCACATAACAGGGGGCGCCCTGATGTCCGTGCAAGGCGTCCTCCCCGTACAAGCGGTAGGGGGTGTCTTACAAGTAACATCCGTCCTGGCATCAGCGGGCGTATCATTTGTCCGCGTGCGGAAATTCATGAAATCCACCAATGCGGAAATTTTTACTCCTAGGGGTTTGGTACGTCCTTCTCTGATCACAATTAGTACATGCCTGACATTGTGTTATCTCAGGTGTGTAGGATCATGACTACTAAAAAGATGATGGCAGCAATAAACTTCACCGAAGCTGATGTCAAAGGAAACCTCAAGCTCCCACCTCTCGAAACAGTTCATGATCTTGGTGCCCACCATCGCCATAGCCCCCCAGCATCCATCCAGTCCGGCGAAGGCGAAGCAGCCAAAGGTCCTCTTAAAATCGTGTCCGGACTCGAAGATCCTCGCCTTCTCCGCCTCAAAGCACTAGAAGGATACATCGCACCCCTCAGTTTTGACGTCCCTACACCTCCGCCAGAGAGTTGGATGTCGAAGATGAGCCAGAAGCCTTTGCGATGGGCGAACGATAGGCAGATGAAAGCACTTGAAAAGACGCAAGCAAAATGCCACAAAAAGCGTGATTCTAAAGCCTCTGCTGTTTCAGCCGCTACGCTTCCTTCTGACAACGCGATTGTTGAAATAGACAGACAGATAGAAATGTTGCACTATGGCCAGGAAAGCTTCATTCACAGATCGAGACATAAGAGTGAGGAGTTAGAGAAGTTGGAAGCGGCGAAGAGAGAAGAGGAAGCAATTAGGGGGAAGAAAGTTAAAGAGATTTATAAGGGATCAGATAAGAAGATGGAGAAGGTTTATAAGAAAGAGGAGAAAGTGGCGAACAGAATACTTTGGATCGTTATCACAAAAGCGGATAGCACACCCGTAGAAGAGGAGAGCCTGTTTAGGGTAGATAGTGGGACGACCACTCTGGGCGCAAGGGAATAGAAAACGGACAAGGGGCTATAGTTTGGGGGCTTGTTTTAGCTTGTTTAGGACTTAGTGCTTAGGAATGTAGACTGCGCTTAAATTGAAACTTGAACTTCAAACGGTAATGGCCTTCATAGTTAATGCTTTACGTGGTAGAAAGCGAGGTTTGTAACGCATGGCTACAGACGAAGCCGACGTGTTTTATAACGACTTATCCGTCGCTAAGCAGAAAAGGTAGATTGCTTAAGCGATGCATATGCTTACTGAACAGAAGGAGTCTTTAATATAAATGAGGGTAAAATTAGACCCTAACAACACACTATGCGGCCATTTTATCTGCGGTTCTAGCGTGATCATCCATTTGACAAGCATAAGTTATTAAGAGAACTTGAGCCTTTTCAACTCCACTTTGAGTTGCTTAATCCCCACGTCTAATAGACCTGAGGCGATTGCCTAGATTGTGAGAAGTGGATCGCTTTACCAGATTAGAATACGCTCCCTGTTCTGGGGGACGTGCGTCCGGGTACGAGCGAGTGCGAGACGTAACCGACTTTCTTATACGCGTATGGGGAAAATATGAGGTCGTATAAGCTGAATCCGTCGTAAGATAACAAATTCGAGAATAATCCATGGCTAGATTAACCTTAAAATAGTATTGTCTACGTTGCGTAGTGACGTACTACTCTTACTAGTTGCGAAAATGAAGGTTGTATATTCTATTTCGGGTTTGGGACACAGAAAAATGTGATAGCCGTCCTGCTCGAATATATATATCTCCTTGGCTTCTGAATCCTGGCCTTTCTTGCCATCATAACCCGCTGAACTGCATCTGCAGACACTCCCTTCTCCCTTTTCTGCACTTGTCCAATCACACCAACCTTGAAGATCCTCGTTCGCATTGCACCCTGTTCTATCAACCACCATGGCAGTTGAAAAGTTTACCCTCTATCACTATGATCCATCATTTGTGGCGGCCGTCATATTTATTGCCCTTTTCGGCATTACAACGTTTGGCCACTGCGTCCAATTGCTGATGCTCAGAACTTGGTACTTCATCCCACTGGCCATTGGAGGAGTTTGTTAGTTATCCCGCAACCCTGTCCATTTAAGACCTTTATATAACCTCTTATAAAGTCGAGTGCGTTGGATATGTCGGGAGAGCGATGTCTGCGAAAGAAGCCTCTGGCGAATGGACAACGACTCCATATATTATGCAGAGCCTGCTTCTTCTCCTGGCACCAGCCCTGTTTGCAGCTTCGATATACATGGTCCTTGGCCGCATAATTCGGCTGACTGACGGCGAATCTCATTCCATCATCAGGGCTAGATGGCTCACGAAAATTTTCGTGGCTGGGGATGTCATGTCGTTCCTTGCACAGTCTGCCGGTGGTGGCATGCTCTCTAAGGCAAAGGACGAGGATGCCGTCAAACTAGGCAATTGGGTCATCACTGGCGGCCTTATTATCCAGATTATGTTCTTCGGTGTTTTCATCATAGTCGCAGGTATCTTCAACTACCGATTACGCAAAGTACCAACAAACCGCTCGTTGTCTGCCGATATTCCATGGCAACGTTATCTCTTCGTTCTTTACGCAGCCAGCGGCCTCATCATGGTCAGGTCGACCTTCCGTGTAGTGGAATATATCGGGGGGCAGGATGGGGTGCTTCTTTCAACAGAGATATACCTCTACATATTTGACGCGACCCTCATGTTTTTGACCCTGGCAATCTTCAATATTTGGCATCCAAGCTCAATTATCTCGAAAGCGACTATGCGTCTATGGAGTTCTTCCAGCCAATTTCAAGATGCTGAGCGAAATGAGAGTAGCGGGAGCAATCTCCCACTTCGAAAAGTGGGAGAAATTTAAGGGTTTAGCTGAGGCGTCGAGTTGTGTGGAGTTCTCACTCCGTGCCTGTAATAGGGGATAGGGGCGCCGGCACTGTAGATGCCAAGACGGGCTCACCTGATTATGAGGTGAGATATGGCCCCCCTACTCCCGGATTACCTCAGGGGCACGGCAATACAGTATATGGAGTATGGATAGTAGTTAGTTTAATCAAGCCCTCACTTCTGATCAATTGGACCGATTATATTGGAGCTGATTTGTAGATCCGGAGATTTACCCTATAAATCGTATGAGAATCTCCGGCCACTGTAATCACTTCTTGTGGTAGTGGTCGACAAGATATCACAGAGCAGAATACAGTATATAGAATCAATTGAATTATCTAAATATCTCAACGTTCTACGTAGCTTATATAGGTGATTTCTGGGGGGTAGCCTAAACCCTGAGTTTAGCGTACCCCCACGGCAGTTGTTCATCAAACCAACTGCGGCTAAGCAAGCTAATGGGATACCCTTGGGAAACGCTCCCATTACAGGGGATCGTTAGTTTAGCCGCTGAGTCATCCGGAACCCTATACCCACCAAGGGGGTACCAAGGCAGTCTTCTACCTCTCATCTTTTACATTGTCAATCCCTTCCATCTCAACTGGCCTCACGGTAAGTTCAGCATGAGCACTCGCGACTCGTTTCCTCAATTCAGCCGTCTCCCCCTTGAACTCCGTCGTCTTATCTGGTTCCACTGTCTCCCCTGCCGCATCGCAGAAGAAGACATCCCCTACACCCTCCTCGACGGCAAACGCTCTCGTCAAGCCTGCTGGCCTAACCGGACCACTTTTAAAAACGCCCGGGTGCCCTACATTGCCGCGGTCAGCCGTGAAGCACGCTAGACGGTCTTCGAATGGGGCCAGCACCAAAAGTCGCAGGACCCGACCAGTCTGGAGACGATATGGCTCCAGCCTGAGATTGACTTGGCACTTCATCTTAACTGGACGCGGAGGAGGAATCTCGAGTACTTCATCGTCCATGATGCTTATTATGTTGCTTATGATGAGACTCCTGTGTTCATGCTCATCTATAGGGCACGTTGGGAGTGTGGTATGCGGATATCCCTCCTTGGAGAGGTAATCCATCCTTTCGATGTGGGAGAGTTGATGATGGATACTGCTACCACTACGAATAACTCACTACCATCTGACTCCGAGTCCGTGGCATCAGCAACCCCAAGCATATTCATCCAAAGAATGAAAGATGAAAGGACAGAGGATCTCTATCACATCATTTTTGCCGACGATCAAACCATATACCTAACTCTAGTAGCCATCTCGCTACATGTCGACAAAGCAGCCGCTCTAACATCTGGTCTCTTTGGCTTACTAGGCGATGCCCCGGTGCAAACCGTCGACTTTGACGACGTACCTCGCTTACGTCAATTCTACGAGTTGTACAACTCAGATCCCACCTTGAAGGAAGTAGAGCCCTATGTGGAAAAGCTCTTTAACATCATCTTCAGCCCAAAATTCCACGCAGCTGTACTTTCGTGGGGGAAGAAAGCCAGATGGCTTTTGCAGGCCACCGTGTGGAACTCGATACGGAAGGATGAGCCCGAGAGCTTTGGGGACACAGATCCGGGATCGGTGTGGAAGCCTCCCGTGCCGAAGGATCAGTTGCAGATGCGGATGGACGAATACATGCCTGATGAGGAGAATTCTTGGTGGGAGTTATATGCGAGGGGATGGATGCCGAAGGTGGTGCCGCAGGTTATGGTGCGACTGTGCGATAATCAGTGTTATAAGGAGGAGAGACGGCCGGAGAAGTTTGGAGAAGTGTCGTTTGGGGATTGGGATTATAGGCGAGGCAATGAAGCCTTACTAATGAGGTGAAACCAGATGGACGAGGTAGGGTTGGTCACCGAGATATTGCATTGCATACAAGCGAATAGACACATTCTATACTACTCCAATCCCACATAATAACTATACTAAGGCAGCATCGTGGTAATAACCTAAGTATCCAAGTCAGGGCTAATTCCTTGGCAAATCCCGGGATTTCCCCGGAATCTCCAATAGATTACTGGTGATTCATCCATTCTATTATAATTATTATATATCAAACGCCGCTCCGAAACTCAACATTTATAGAGAGGGACAGTTGAGAACAATTATTAAGCTGCGGCTAGAGGACATTAGTAGGACTAACGAATGGAGACTGAATTGAAGTATGGCTCTCGCTACTTTATATTTATCATTCTCCGTCTTCCAGCTACAGGAGTCCACACCCAGGCCGCGCAACCATAGGAACGAAGTCTCAGCCTCGTCATGGAACTCGCGGCAACTAACAAGTCCCCCCTCAAACCGTACTGACCTCGTTATATCAAATCAGTCTAAGCCCCATCAAACTTTGCTGTCAGCTTCCACTGAAAAAGGGCTGGAATTAGAGAAGAGCCTAAATCAAGCTTCAATATTCACACTATGTGCCTAAGCCCTTGCAGATGGAGCTATGATAGGGCTGCCACTAAAATTTGCCGTCTCTAATATTAAACTTCAATATTAGAGAGACGGCAAATGCCGTCAATTACGACGCCAGCCGCGAATCGTGGCCTAAACTGAGATCGCGCTGACATTAATCATCGGACGTAATCGCTCTTACTCGTATTCGCTCATATTCGCTCGTATTCGCTTTCACTAAAACAACGCAATAATACATTTCTGTCGGCCACCTCCTCAATGTTGCAACCGTAACAAAACAAACCTTTTAACTTACTATTGAAAACCTCCATCTCAGGGGCGTTAGGCAGGTTGTCGAAGTATCTGCCGTGAGAATAGCTCAGGTACCATCCGCTATTATTGTGGTTTGCGAGTACGCCTCAACTATCCCTGAAGCACATTACATCTCGCTGCTTCAACCTAAAATCGCTCCTCACTCGCACATTCGCACAAATCTTCCACATGGATGTTACAATGCATGAGAGTCCGTCGCTGGCTACAATTGCCCAATGCTCGAGACGATCCCACCGCAAAACGAGGACAGGCTGCATGGTTTGCAAGGCTAGGAAAGTTAAGGTTGGTGTGCTCTCGTTGGGTTCGTGGTTTGTTGCGAGTGAATTGTCTGCTTACAAGTCCTGAAATGCCAAGCTGTTCTGCCGTTGACATTCGCCTGTTGATTTCACTATCGTTATTCTTCGACTCATGACTTGGAATTATGCGGCTCTCATTTGATCTGCAATCCCTCTTGTTGCCTATGCGGAGATTGAGAATAGACTGCATATATGCATTGCTGGCTCTAACATCTCAATACAGTGTGATGAAACAAAACCGCATTGTAACAATTGCTTGAAGCGCTCTATGGAATGCGACTATCCGACTCCGCCACCACCATCGTCCCATAAAATTCTTTCATCTGCAAGTGATGAGCAGGTAGCAAACAGCCCCGAATCGACCTACAGCGACTCGCAGCTCAATCTGGATCTTGTTGACATGGAGTAAGGATAATGGCATCCTCAAAATCATTGTTTTCCCATCTCCGAGATTTATATCTTCCTCTATGTACTCTAAAAATAACCCAAAACGGTCTCTTACTTACTCGATCAGTTCACCTCCAAACAATGGTTAAATATGAAGCGCTAACTCCTCAACCTTCCAGACTTCTACACCACTACACTACGTCCACTTATCATACCCTAAGAAGCGATCCCGTGCAGAGGACGTTGTGGCAGATGACCGTTTGCGAAATAGGCTTCTCCAACGAGTTTGTCCTACGTGGTATCCTAGCAATTGCGGCGCTTCACCTAGCTAGCCTACGACCTAGCTCGAAGGACTTCTATATTGCAAGGGGTATCATGCACCATGAATTAGGCCTGCGCATGGCGACTAGCTTGCTCCCATACATGGACAAAGAAAACTGCACCCCCCTCTGTATCTTCTCTGGCCTTGCTGGCATCTTCGCTATGGCTCGTCCTCGGACACTTGAAGACTTTCTTCTTGTAAACGACAAAGGCCTCGCTGACTGGATGGTATTGATGAGAGGCATGAGCTCTATCATTGGCTCAGCAGAACCAACACTATTCTCTGGGCCTCTGGGGCTAATGTTTCAAAATGGACATAGGCGATTCCAGTTGCGATCTCTGGAGCCGTCCATGCACAGTTCGGTGCATGATGAACAAGTGCAAGTGTTGCAGCAGCGTATTCTCAGTTCATGTGTGGATCCCGGGCTTATAGAGGCGTATATCGGGGCCTTGACTGAACTACGCATGTCACTCAATGTTCTTTATACCTACGCCCAGACGTATGAAGCAAGTGACGCTTTTATTTGGGTTTTCAGAACTCCGGAAGCATATTTTGTCTTACTAAAAAACCAGGATCCAGGTGCTTTGTGTATTTTTGCATTCTTTTGCGTCATTTTACACCAGCTAGCTGCGCACTGGTGGGCAAAAGGCTGGAGCACTCATCTCATGAATCAAATATATCGCCTACTCGATAACGAGCACCGCTGTTGGGTGCAATGGCCAATTAAACAAATAGGAGGTATGCGGATTCTAGAGGCTTTGTAACAGTTATGGAGAGGGATGGAAGGCGCGGTTATCGAAAGTGTGGTTCTGCGTGTGCCGCTGTGGGTTTTCAGGTTCGGTGAGGGGGGGAGCCATGAAGTGTGGAGTACTGCACTATGTTTCAGAGTAGCATGCGCCAATAAGTATAAAGGGAAGCTGTTGAATTCTTATTCTGGTGCCCGGTGATAAAAGAGCCGTGGCGCTATTGCTGTAATCACCGATCGCCACGCCCCAGTCAGGGTGGTGAGCCTTGCATTCTTGATTCGAGAGGCCCTTACGGATGTGATGCAATCCCAACTATTTATTATGTATAGCCACGTACGGGTAACACGGGGTAAGAAGAATCTCGAAGCTCGCCGGTACTAACATTTACCACAAAAAACTCGCAAATACTACATACGCTGTCTTTGTTGTTGCCCTTTCGCTGCCGCTCATCATCACATTTTTCTCATCGCTCAAAGTGCTCTGCTATGTTTGATCTTTGTGCTGTGCCTAGTACCTTTAGAATATATAACTGTTCCAACCCCCTCATCATCACCCATGATCCGGCCCTAACACCCGAATGCCTCACTACAGTGCCGCTTGCTTTGTACAACTCCAAGTCCACGTTTTCCACTCAGTCGGGCGTGCGGACGGCTGGCTGCAGCTTGGCTAGACTGCCGCAGATCCGTGCTAGACACAGGCCTCATCGGCAAGATAATAATAAAAAATAGTATAGCTGCATCTTGGGCATAAGAGGGGCCTTGGAGATTGAGGTTCGCCATTGCTGCCATGATTAAATCGGAGGGGGAAGGTTAATAGATTCGGTTTCGTCGGCGCGTTTCAGGTTGTTGTTCGACGCAGGTACTATAACCGTATCAACAGGACGACGAAGTGGAAATCTGCGAATAAATGCGGCCACCGTCAATTGGGGAGGTAATACACTCGTATGAAGTTGAAATTCGTGGCTCATTAATTTATCTAACCGTCCCATTATAGGTTACAGAATCGTATAAACGTAAACATCCTCCCACCAACTCCGGATCCCCTCCCCTACCTATTCCCCAGCGCCATTATCAGCAGTACAACTTATTCTTAACCAGCGGCCTCACCCTATCCTTCTCCGTGACAATGACAATATGATCCGCCTCCCCCATCTCCCCTATATACGCCCCGCAGTATATCCTCTTCCCCTTAATCCCCTTCACCACCGCCCTCGACATGCCGTTCCCAAGCCCCAATTTCCGCATCAGGTATTCCAAGTCCTCGAGCTCCTCCTCCTGCTCAACGCCCTTCTCGAATGGTCCAAACTGCGGGTAATGCAATGTGCGACTGCTCACGCGTCCAGAGCGCATACTCGGCGCATAGCTCCCATTGGAAGTCCTTACAGCGGCCGCGGGACTCGTTCCCTTGGAGGTGATGTCTATCTCTGGGAAGTATGAGGCGTTTGGGGTGTATGGCCCGAGATAGCACCACCACAGACACCCTATGCACCACCCAAGGACGAGAAACGCCGATCCGCCGAATATGTACACCGTCCATGCTTGAATGAGCGCGCGGTAGCTGACGCGCGATAGCTGCGCATCGACTCTGAGATCCGAGGGCAGCGTATCCATGGCAGCCTGCTGCCAGATCTCCGTCGAGAATTGCAGCGGGATAGAGAGGAAGCCGCGCAGTATCGCGAGCCCGCCATCAGCGTACGAGCTGAAGTCCTCTCTGTACAGACTCAGGATCCAGAAAATACCGTATTGCACCGTGTACGAGGTGCATGCGTTGGCTGCTTCAAGGTTGGTTTTGAAGACAGGGGTTGTGGAGTTATCGCTCGCAAATGCGGGGGCGGTGGAGTTGGCAAAGGCGGGCTGATCTTTCATCACGATGCCGAAGTAGGTGCGTATTATGTCCGCGTCAATGGCGGTTACTTGCGGCGGAGAGAGGCGCTCGATGCTCAAGATGGACAAATTTTTGGCGTCGTAGGCGACGGTGGCGTAACGCTTGTACATGGAGGTTGTAGTGGCTTGGTCCATGGGGTACTTCTCCGTCCACGTTGTATTATGGCCACAGTTTCCGATGCCTGTATATTTGGGACATACAGTCCAGCCTGGAATGGGTCATGGGTTAGCTCTTTCGGTTTGTGTTGTAAGTAATAAGTGCGGGCTAGCAATGAGAGAACTGATGATATGTAAAATACGAACCAGAGAGTAGGTCCGAGCCATGAGTGGCAATACAGACATAGAGTCCGTAATCAGAAAATCCAATTTCATCCATATATATTGTGCAGTCCTCGCTTTTAAACCTATAATTGTCTGGCAAGTCATAGAACTCCACCTGGTATCCCGGAGCCTGGTTAACAATGATGCTCTCATATTCCCCACCTAATTTACCCTTGAACAATGTGGAGTTCCTGTCTCCGTTGGCCTCCCTTACAGTATGAAGTCCCCCAGGCAGAAAGATTGAGAGGCACGTATCACCTTCGCAATTCAGAGGTTCCATATTGGCAACAAAGCGGGGATCAGTGAGGAAGCCGGCCGAATATGTGCCTGCATACACATTGATCAAAGCCGGTGGGACGTAAGGGAGAAATTCGATGGACAGGGGAGCAAGGCCAGCCACGACAGGGACACGAGCGGTAGAAGGAACGGCGGTATACATATTTTTGAACGTCACATCAGCTGTGGCATGTTAGCTGCGCTCTCACTGGGTGCCATTTGGCAGGTTAGGGGGACCGACTGATCAAGACTAGGCCTAGGAGGGTGACCAGGCCCATTGCAATAATCCTACAGCAATATCAGTAAATGTGACAAAGCGCCCCAAAATCGCGTTGGGTGCCCAGCAGATGGCTGGACGATGCACACCCACTTTTGCAATGCCCAGAGTATATGCCCATCCCATACAGTGCATAAGTACGCCACGCCTTGCAACGGCGTGGCTCTGCTCAGCACCAGAAAGCTGGTCAGGGTAACACCCTGCGGGCGACACGCCAGAGACCACCGCAGCTCCTCGTTCGCATCGGTAACCAAGCTCCATAATAGGTACGCTACCACGTGGGATAGGACGTTGATAGCCATCACCGTTTTTCCCGGCGACAGGCTCAGCGCTTGAGGGACGGCATTCTCACTCACGAGCACCGTGTATGAATAATATACCGAGAAGATCGTCGAGATGACAGCGGCGGCGCAGGTCAACCATGTCGTTAGAAACCGCTCTCTTTTTGATTCGAGAGGGGATTTGGTGCCCACGCTGCACCTAAACGTCTCATGTTGGTTGAGTATTGGCGTTCGGGCATCCTGATGACCCGTGGCAGTGGAGGGCGGCGACTCGGTACGCCACAGATTATCCGCACTGTCATTTAGTGTGCCTCTGGAAGCCCATGGCGCATTGTACGGCCTAGAGTCCGAATGACGTGGCTGGGGAGATGGGTTCCGCTCGTCGGCGACGTCGAGGTCGGGCGGGTTGTCATAGTGGTGGAGGGAAGGTAGGTCTATGTTGTACCACGGCGGCATCTTGACGAGAGGGTGTGAGGGAGTGCCAGTGCAAAGCACACAGTCAAGAGGATTGCTCAGGTCAGTTCTGGCGTTTTGAAGTGTAGTAGATCAACACGACATTCTGCTGGCTTATAGCTTCGCTGAGAACTTGAGGGTTTGGAAACTAGCCCCCAGTATAATGGAGGCAGCAGTAAGAAGTTACTTTGCTCGCTTCACCGAGCTCAGCTATATGCCGTGGATGGTCCAGAGGCAGGCCTATAGGGTAGTTGATTGGTGAGCATACAACCCAGGGTTGAGGATTGATGGTGGCATTCAATGGTGCCAGCTTCTGTTGATCAGCAGGATAGCAGCAACCGACACCCCACCCACAATTATATCCTGGATAGAGTTTTTCCATGGGGCCAGAGGCGCGATGGGCTGGAGCGAAGATGGGGGGTAAGAGAGGAGAAACCACACGCCGAGGCCTGTGCGGAGTAGATTAGATCCCAATATAGCAGGCACTAAGGGGACAGGGTGCATATCTCGGACAAAAGAGAAGACACAGCCTCACAGATCAGCAGGCATTTGTCTGGCTGAACTCTAATAGACTGGACACTGCTGCCACTGATGCCATTAGCGTAACAGCTCGACAGGAAGTCAAGTCCTAGTATTTTGCACAGATAGTAGTTCACACACTACTGCACCGTTGTTTTTGATATCGGAGAAGAGACAGACACAGAACGAGGCGCAGGTCAGCATTGGTGGCAGCTTTTAGCCACCGACGTTCGAGATGTTGATGTTACCAGCGAACTACCACGATACTTCCAAGAAACCTCGTATAGAGCAGCGTGTCAGTAATTATAGTGTCGAGTGTTGAGCATACCTCCTTGTAGGCACATCGTCGAATAGACATTGTGGCTGGCTAGTCTCATGCAATGTAACGTCCGGTTCAGCAGGGGAAACGCAACCCCCCCCCTCCCCTCGAATTCCCAGAGTGGCTTGAGGCTTCGCACCAAGAGAATCCAGGCGGAGTACCTATTCATATCATTATCCTGTACTAGAGATGCGATACAGGATCAACGATATATACTATTTCCATCCCAACTCTCCTCTGTGGCTTAGTAAAGTTAAAATCAACGCAGATGGCGGCGGGTTGTTAGTGTAGGTCGAGGAAAGTGGTCGCGCACGTCCTACAGCAACCTTAAATGAAGGTCGCTGTGGCGGTCCCATGGCCGTCGTTGTGGTGGCCAGGCGTGCAGACAGCAGGCAAGCCTACCGGCTCAACGGAGAATCTCTTCAACGCCACATCGCCAATACAACACAGCATTTGTATACTGGATCCACAGCGAATATACAAATTATCACTATCCACGATCCTTCATCACAGAATGAATAGACTCAATTCCCAGCTAACTACCACTCTGTATACTCGTCGCGAAAAAGCAGCTTTCTTAGCCTGTAACCCATGCCCATCAGCTGCCTTGTCGATCGAACTGGTTCCACTCCGCCCTCCAGCTCCAGCTCCAGGACTGGTGGACACAACCTGGCTAAAGCCTCCGGTTGGCAAGATTCCTTCCTCCCCCATCACCATCCTAGTTCCACTGCCTTCCCGATTCCGACCCTCCGCCGCTAATCACTAGAAAATACAACCCAAAACGTCCTTATGATTCGGAAGAGCGCATCGCGCAAGGCACACCCCCCAGCATCCCAGCGACGCGGACACACGATCCAAATCCGTCCGTCGAATCAGCGCCCCTCGTCTACAGTCCCGGCCAAATGTGCCACGTTGGCTTTGATGGCGTCGCTGGCGGTCCCGGCCCCAGTGTACACGTACGCGACAGTGTCGCTCCAGGCCTCGGGATGCGGGAGGGGGATGTCTATCGTGTCACCCCGGCGGATGTAGCCAGAGAGCATGATGGCGCCGAGGATGGGGAGGTACTTGAGCGCGTAGTCCATGTCTGCGGCACTATATATTAGCTGCGTTGCGTGCAAGGTAAGTGGGAGAAGGCTAGAAGTTGGTAAGGCTGAGTGCCGCTAGGTGGGACTTACGGATGAGCATTACCCTTTTCTTTGGACCTATTGCTGCAGGTTCTGGTGTTTCTTTTTGCGGCGATGGAGACTTTGCTGCAGGTGCTGTTTGGGGGCTAGGCGTACTCGCCGGTCCTTCAGGGGCGACCTGCACAGCTGCTCTTTTCTCACTCTCATTTTCAGCCCCTTCGTCCCCTTTTGCTGATCCGGCATCAGACTTCTCATTATTTTCTTTTTGTTCCCCTTTTGCCTGTTCCGCCGTAGTCGGCCGCGAAGCCTCGATGTCAGCTTTGCTAAAGCGGCGCTGGATGAGGAAGGGTTTCCGCTCCTTTGAATAGGGGATGACACGCGCTCGGATTACGACGTGGCCACTGTCACTCTGGGGGATGGTGATGTAGTTCTCATCGTCGCCAGTATTCGACATCACAGAGTCTCGGCGCCCTTTGTTCTGATTCGGCACACGGCTGTGCATAGCCCGCACGAAGACATCGGCTGTAGCTGCATTACCCAGAAAGGCGTTTCCGTATTCGCGGAGTCGCCCTGGAGGAGGCTTGCCTAGTCGTCTGGGGGGGAGGTCGGAGAAGCGGCGTTCGGGGCGGTGGTTTCGGGAGTCCACTGAGACGCTTCTTGCACGCGAGAGCTCGCTGCGGTTGGTGCCGGCGAGGAGCATATCGCGGGACTCCTCAGCGAAAGAGCGACGCGAGGTTTTTGGTGACGAGTTGGCTGAAAGGGGAGACGAAGCGTGGAGTCCGTCGAAGCGGCTGACGAGACCGGACGACGAGAGGCCAGAGTACCTACGTGAGCGGCCCGGCGTGAGAGGTGATGGAGAGGGCGACTGGAGAGCAGTATGGAGGCCGTTTTCGCGGTAATATTTGCGAACACCGGCGAGGGATGGCGTGGCGAGGCTTATTGCTGAATTTGGCGTCTCTGGAGACTCGCGGTATGGAGAATCTGAGCGGTATGGATATGGGCTGCCACGCGGACGTTGTTCGGGCTTGATATGAGTCGTTGATAATGGTCGAAGGTTAGGGGGGCGCTGGCGGCCGGGCGTCTTTAATATTTTCGGCTCCATGAATTCGACTTGACGAGGTGCATTTACCTGCTTTGGTGCCTGTGCATTTTTTGTTCCGTTTGATGCCATTCTTTCCGTGGAAGGTTCGTCACTTACGAGCACGACGTAGAAGTTTATGGTAGAAATCTGTTATACGGAAGCCAAAGGACGAGCAGATTATTTCTACACTTGTAAACAAGGAGAAGAAATTTGTCTCGGGGTTCCATTGGTAAACTTACTCCTTTATGAAGAACAAAGAGCCCAAGACGTCACCCCGTCACATGGTGAGAGAGATGCACGGAACCACACACACTCGAGAACAAAGAAATAATTCAAGGCACGCTGGCGCCGAAGGGCTTCGTTACCACGTACACCGGTGGGTATGATGATGACTGAAACCTTCATGGCAATGGCTTACTTGCTCGGTATCCTTTGAGGATGGTTCTCTTTGAGGGAAATTTGCGATGACTGGCTGTTTGGCATATGCGCCTCTCCCGGGGCGGCATATGTTTCGCGTATCAAACGGATCCAAAGTGGCAGTCCGAGACGAATCAGATCAGGGCCAATACGAGAGAGCGAGTGCATGTGAGGTTCCAGAAGCCGGGTTGCATACTCAGTGTTCTATTAGCAAAAGGCGGCAGATTGACATCGAGGAGAGTTTGAATAGATTCCTAAAAATGATAAATAAATAAAAATATAAGTTACCAAAACCGACTTCCCGAGCTATTTCAGTTTTAGGGCCCCCTTACTGAATGTACTCAACCAACCCTGGATTTTTTATTTTTTAGAATTATCACATTTGAAAAGTGATACTCGACAGAGTACCCAAAATCTCACTTGATGCTATCCCCGAAATCGCTTAGTCATCAACAATACACCAATCTAACTCAGCCTTGCCCAACGAGGCTACTGATTTGCCAGCCCGCATTTACCCCAGCTTCCGAAAAGGACAGCATCATTCAAGCTCCCCTCTATCCTCCACAACCAGAGTTCCTTTCCGAGACATGAATGTGTGATTTTCTATGTAATATTTGTTTTGCATTGATACCCCCTTAGCTGCGCTGCCCCTCTCATCATGGCGAAAGACTACAAAACCCAAAAAGAAGACTTCGTGTCGAACCTCACAGGAGGATCAATCGGCGATATTATCGCAGTAACAGCTGTTGTTCCCGTAAGTATCAACCCCCCGCGCTTGGTGGCCTAGCTGATATCGAAGCAGATATCTATCATCGCCTGGTCTGCTCTACAAGCAAGGCATCAGTTCTTTGCGAAATACACAGCCATCCCTTTTGCCGTCGACTTCTTCCTCAATGTCGGCGCCGTCCTCCTCGCGACCACGCTATACTCCCCCAACCCTCTATTACTCGACATCCTTCTCTTGAGTCCGGCGATAATACTGTCGTATTTCTACACCGTTCCGACGAAGAAGAAGGCCAAGCCTCTCCACGCGAAGAAGGTCGCCGCGTCAGAGGCATCTCTCGACCCTTTGCCCCGCAAGCCATTCCTCACCATATACAGAGGATGCATGATGATCATAACATGCCTGGCCATTCTCGCCGTGGACTTCCCAATCTTCCCTAGGCGATTTGCAAAGGTCGAGAACTGGGGCACATCGCTGATGGACCTCGGGGTTGGCTCGTTTGTGTTCTCAGCTGGCGTCGTTGCTGCGAGGCCTGTTCTCAAGGAAAAGATCAGTGGCAAATATACTACGCTGGGGTCGCGGTTATACTTGTCGATGCGACACTCGTTGCCGCTCCTTGTGCTAGGATTGATTCGCCTTTGGTCGGTCAAGGGCCTTGACTATGCGGAGCATGTCACGGAGTACGGAGTCCACTGGAATTTCTTCTTCACTCTTGGCTTTCTGCCACCTTTCGTCGCAATCTTTCAATGGGCGTTCCAGCTGATCCCGTCATTTGAGGTGTTGGCTTTCCTGCTTGCGACTGTCTATGAGATTGCCCTGGATAATACGGAGCTCAAGGGGTTTGTATTGACAGCCCCTCGAACAGATCTTTTCTCAAAGAACCGAGAAGGAATATTTAGCTTCATTGGGTACCTGTCGATTTTCCTGGCTGGACAGGGCATTGGGATGGCCGTCATTCCTAGAAACATCTCGCCGAAGGAGCCCACTGGAAGTTTCGCTCAAAGGAAGAAGCTTCTAATAACGCTAGCCGCCACCTCCGTGGTTTGGAGTCTCTTATACGTGGCTACGACGCACTATTACGGGCTGGGCCTTACCGTGTCTCGTCGATTGGCAAACCTGCCCTATCTCCTGTTTGTGGCAGCGTTCAACTGCATTCAAACCACAGCATTCTGCGCCATTGAGACATTCTATTTCCCAGAAGTCTACAAGGCCACGGACAAGGAGACAGAGAATCGCAACTATAACCATGCAACGAGCAGGATTATGACCGCATATAACCGGAACGGGCTGGCGCTGTTCCTCGTCGCGAATTTGCTTACCGGGCTGGTTAACCTCACGGTTCCGACTCTATTTGTTAGAGATTCCGTGGCGGTGGGCATTTTGCTGGCATACGGAGGGGTGATTACTGGATTAGCCGTGTTGTTGGATGTGTATGATATCAGTATCAAGTTGTAATAGTGGTTATTTATCGTCAAAAGTATTAATTGTTGCAAGATTATTTGTGAGCCTAATGATAATATATTGGAAAGCGTTGAGGGTTGCAGCATGCAACAACTTGGATACACCTGACACGACTTCTAAAACGCGGATAAGTTGTTATCATAATTATTTGGCGAAGATGAAAGCTTGCATTATGTCCATGGTAAAAGTGATGAACGTACCACGGCTGAATGAATCAGTCTGTGAACACGGTTACCAATACAAATTTCGACTGTGGTGCCTCATTCCGGGGCCTCGGGAAGACGCCACAAGAGCATGGCCATGACTCGGAAAACGCAGCCTTCGGGGGAGCAAACAAAATAAACCAATCGACTACACGATAATACAAGACATAGAGGGGTATATTGGCATATACTGGACAGATTTCACCTGCACTTTACATGCACACTCCAGAATCAGACTGTAGTAAGACAGCCCCTGCCTACTATTGTGCATATCTGTGTACATAGGTTGTGCATGCAGGGGTCAATGCATTACATTTCTATTTCGGTCCGCGATCCACGCGATGTTGGCTCCGCCAGACCACGATAATATGCCCGGGATTGGACTATCTGAACACTTGCATGAACGACCAGGGCCGTCATCTCCCATATCAATGCAGGAGAGGCTGACGATGCGGTTGGAGAAAATACAATTTTAAAGGGGGAAGGGCTCTTACACGTGTCATGCCGTCGCACAGGGTGGAGGGCATGATTTGCGAAGCGCTGGAGTACGAGCCCCGTCGCGGGTTTTGAAATTGCTTGGTTTTCTTTGGATGGTTTTCATCAGACGAAGAAGTGCGGCGTTCGTTGAGATCTGGGGGATCTAGGCAAGGTACCGACTCCAGCGCGCAAGGCGTAGGGCCACGGCCGCCATTGGCTCAAAGGGGAAATAGCGTTCCCGTCGCGCGAGTTTCAGGATTTGTTGACGGGGGGATGGGAGATGGGAGATGGGAGATGGGATACTCGAGTGCGTGCCAGCCTTACGCCACTCTTACAGTACGGGTACAGTACGGATACAGAAATCAATGCTCTGCTCTCCTCCAACCGTCACTGGTGAATGTGAGAATGAGCTCATTCTTCTTAACCGCCAATTTGCCGAGCACGCGTTCGTGGGTGGGTGGGACGGGTATGGCCGAGGAAGCTTCGCATGAAACAAATCTCGACGGCAGTGGGGCGAGGGGTGGCGATTCGACGAGATGAGCACAAACAACCGGGGCAGGGAGTAAGTAGTACGGGAGTACGGTACGGAGCAGGCGAGTATGATGATCAACTGTGATCATCGGAGGAGAAAACGCGGCAGGCAGGTAGTCATGACGGCAGACCGCAGAGACTTTCGTGGGATGGGGTGGCACGGATGGGTCGCACTTGTATTTCGCACGAGAGCGCAGGGAGAGGCGGTTCCACAGGTACAGGGAAGCACAGGGAAGCACAGGCACAGGGCAAGGGAGATGCGGAGAGTTGAGGTCGAGTCAGGGAGAGCATGAAGAGTGTATTGAGACTCGGGATGGTGTATCAGGGCATGAGGCAGGGCGTTGTGTGGTGAGATATCGGTGAATATTGAGTGCGTGCAGGAGAGTGGATAGAGTATTGGGCACTTCGAGTTCTCCGTAGTGCCGGCAGAGGATGCCGCGATATCATATCATATTTGTATGCCGTGTGGAACTATTGAGTATGGTTAGTAGAGTTCCGTGGCTGCGTTGAGTTGAGATCAAGCGTGAGGAAATTATTATACTGACATAAAGTTAGCATAGATGGTATAGCAGTGGTATAGCAGTGGAAGGAAGAGATCGAGGTTGATGACACAACGGGGACAATGTATGCTTACTATGCCCATTCCCCGTGTAGTATTTCAACTAAATTGCCCCCTAGACCGACCCTTTGATCCCTTTGTTTATCTTCATCCCAATCTGCTTTTATTCACCCTGTCATCCCTTTCGTCCTTTCGTCCTTCTTTCGTCCCTTTCTCGGCCATATCTATATCTGACAGATTGATCTAAGCCGCGTTATTATTTATCCGTGCTAGAAACAGTTACTTACTCCTTCCTACCCTCGTACTCCGTACCTGTACCTGGATCAACGCCAACAAGGTTGTTTCGCTGTCCGTTTTACCGTTGTGTGTTAGTTGGCCTGTTAGCTGGCCTGTTAGTCGTGTTAGTTGTGTTAGTTGGCCTGTTAGTTGTGTCCGGTATCCCGTTGTCCCCCTTAACGCAGTTAGACACCAAGACAACAAACTCCACTACAAACTCCACATTGACCTCCCAAATTATCGCTTAAGTCGCGAAAAGGGAAATTACAGCGACTGACCGCGAAACAACTCCAGTCGCTCTTCCCCACCCC